>JALLAR010001294.1:0-10189 GCA_036939335.1 Conticribra guillardii
GGTTGAAAACCAGTACAAAAAATCCAACTTTCCATTTCAAACCAAGAATACGGTAGATATTTACTCTAAGAGAGAGGTAGTTAGTACCTTTACCTTGCATGGTAGTATTGATATCATAGTACAACATCATGATTCATGATGTATGTTTGTGGTTCTGCGCAGGTTCGCGCCAAAAAGTAACATGGACAATGACGGAGCCGACAACATATATTATCATACACGGAGTATCGTATCTAGAGTAGATAGATACTACACGGACGACGTTGATTGACCCAGATTGACCCACCTATCGTACCCACAGACCGACCACCCACTAGAGATAACACCATTATTTAATAAGTACATAACAATCGCAAGCACGCCACGTTGCCTTGGTTATAATAATAATAATATCATTGCATATCGTAGGCAATCGAGAGCCATTCGCGTCGTCACATGATTTTGTGCAAGTGGGTAGTATATGCCGTTCGTCTAGCTTGATTCATGTCGTCGGCTGGTCTTGAAAGGTAAGTCGCTGTCATTATCATTGTCATTGTTGCAGTGTCATTGATTGATTGATTGATTGATTGTCATGGCGGCGTCACGATTATTTTCTCACGGCAAGCTAGTAAATATCAGAGGATCATTAGTACTTAGTTTGAGCTTTGTCATTTCCTTTCGCTGTCATTTTTTTGATAATCTCACCAATCAATTGTCTCGTTTCTTTTTGACGGTGGATAATTCATTCAATTGCAGAAGCAGGTGAGTCGATTTGATTTGATTAGATTAGATTACTACTACTTATTGTGGTATTCAATTATCAATTGACTCATTTTGGAATTGCCAATTTATTGAAAAACAATCCACTCTCTGCAGTCCATTGAATATTGAATATTGAATTCCCTTGAGCAAAATGAAGCACGGAGACTCCTTCGATTCGCAATCCCAATCCTCCCAATCGAATTCGAATTCCTCGTCGCCTTCGAAACTGAAACAGAAACAGAAACGATCCTCCATTTCCGTCGATTTGGGAAGTTCCGATTGGTCCAGTCCATCCAAACTCAAACAGCAGATTGCTTCCACCAGTCACAATCACAATCAAAATCAAAATAACAACATCAACAGAAATAACAACAATAAAAATAACAACCACAATAATATAAATAATAATGACAACAATGCACCACAATCATCCTTACTATCCGACATGGCCACTGAAACCATCGGCACGCAGGGCCTCCATCATCGAAGGCATTACAGTCAAAATTCTCCCGGCATTGACAGCAACAACAATACCACCTCCAATACAAATTATAACAATCCCATTCCCCAGCAATATTCACATGCACAACCACAGCACTCGACACACCACTTTCGACAACGATCCACCTCCTTCTCCCTCACATCCATGCATACAATGAATGCCAAACAAAAATCATCCGCATTTAAAAGGATTATGCAATGTCTTGTATTATTGGTCTTGATGGGCTACTTTTCATTCTTGTACTTGGCTCATTATCGATATTCAAATGGTGGTTCTAGTAAGGGTCAAGAGTATGAGGGGCTGGGGCATGAACATTTTAATGGTCATGCCAATATTAATGGGGGGAAGAATAATCTTCATGGTGGAAATAATGATGGGCAAGCTATCGATGATGTACACGTGGGGAATAATGGCCATTATGAAAAACAATCATCATTGCATTTATTGCATGGAGGTTCCAATTCTCATCATTCATCAGATACTACATCCAATAATATGGCACACACAAACAATCATGCTCCATCCCATCCATTTGCATTCAATGCTGTTCCATCATCATCATTACTTCATCATGATCAAGATGCAAATAGTCATCTTGATTTCCTTGCAAAACAATCGATTCCGGCATTTCAACGGGCCATGGATTGGGCACAAACTCATTTGGAAACGCAAATGACACTGAACAATGCGAGGAAGGAGAGGAGGAAGGGGAGGACGACGCCAATATCAGTCAAGTCAACATTACACCAACAACAACAACAGCCGCAGGAACATTCATCACAACAACCACCACCACCGCCGCATTGGTATCGATTGGATCATTTATCACCGGATTCCATTGCCTCCATGCATAAGAGATGGAAATCATCCAATGCAAATGACGGAGGAGGAGGAGGAGATGCATCATCATCATCATCAGCCTCAACTATAGAGAGGGCAGCAAAAGAAGCACAAGATATTATTTTAGAATCTTTTCCATTGTGTGGGTCTCATGCCAAGGAGGCGGCACTTCATTATCCTCAAAATTATTATCCATCTTCTTCCTCCCCTTCCTCATCTTCATCAACTTCCTCCTCCTCATCGGACCCCTACAACCAACATCATCATCATCATCACCCCCTAGGACCATCCTCCCGTGTACTCATTTCTGGAATACTCTCCCCCCTAGGCCTTCATCTCACACTCGCCCTCATTCGTCAATGCAATGTCACCAACTTTCTAGGACTCGATACCGAAATACCAAATGATCCTCTGGCGAGATTGGAACAACAAGAACGTCTTGCGGTGTTAATGGCCGAATTGGATGATGTCAAGCAATTCAAACAGTTGCAAGTTCCATTCTTGGGGTTGGAAGGCAAGAACAATCGAATGAATCTAAAACATTGGCAAGAAGGCCATGCGAGGGAGCAGAGATTGGGGGAATTATCCCAATTGTTCAAGGAGGGAAAGAATATATCTGAGGTTGTGGAAGGGCAGCCATATACCTTTGATTATGGACGTGCTTTTCAAGAGTTTGGTATTCAATTGCATCCAGGAGTGGATCCCAAGGGAGCAGGAGCATTGGACATTTTATTAGAGTATCGTCCTACACATATTGTGCACTTGGCAGGAACTCAATCGGATGCGTTGCTCAATCCGAAAAATGCCCCTCAATTAAAGATGGCAACGCGAAAGGAGGAAGAAGAGAATGATATTCTCGACATGACTATCAGTTCTCGTCCTCACTTGTATGAAATGAGAATGGGGGCCACTGGAATGGAGCAATTGTTGGCGGGGGTGGTGGCGCAGACGATGCTTCCACCAAGATATGGGAGAGATTTGGCCGAGGAGGGGGGCGGGGATGGAGCACGCGCCTCTTCCGGTTCTTCCAATTCGAAACCCTTGTCGGAAAGCGATTTCAACAAAATGAAAAAACCTCATATCGTGTATGCGTCATCGTACGATGCCCATTATTTTAGCGAAACTTCTTCAAGGCTCAATCGAAATCTCGACAGTAGCGATGGCAGTGGTAAGAACGAGAACTCTTTGGGAAGAAATCAGCATTCTTTTCCGGATAATCATGGTCCCTCGAGAGGATTGCATGGAGTGTCCCGTCTAATTGACGAAATATTGGCTTCCACTTACTATGCACTCCATGGTATATCTTCGGTAGGATTGCGATTGGATACCATTTATGGTCCACGGGGATTCGGTGTTCCTTCAACGTCGGTCCCTATTTATAATGTCAATCGTATTATGAGGAGAGGAGGCGTTTCGGCCGATGTGGACTTGGCAGAGACGGCGGTGAGGAGGTTGTATCGGAAATGGAAAGGGGAGCTGAAGAAGATGAAGGAGGGAGAGGATAACAGTGATGGCGCAGATGACATTGTCGTTGGAGGGAATTTGATTGAAGAAGCAGGTTGGTTGCATGCTGCTCATGATCAAAGGGATTTTGTGTATGTTGAAGGTGAGGCATACATTGCTTGTTTTCATTCATTTTTTGAACTGCATGACTTGTTGGCATTTCTTTAATTTGCTCATATTGCTCTGTCTTGGTTATCTACATGAGTAGATGCGGTTGGAGCCATCATTACAGCAATGCAGTACAGGCCTACAGGGGATTCCCCAACAACATTCAACATTGGATCAGGTGAAATGTCATCATTATCATCATTATCAGAGGAGATCCACAACCTGGCGACGGATGGCAATGGCAGTAGCGACGTGAAGTCAGTGATATCAAAAAGCGTGATTGACGTTGAACAATCAAGTGCTGCCCGTACCGCTAGTTTAAACTCTAACGAATATCTGCGTTGGTCTGCAACAACATCTTTGGAAGATGGTGCGGCAAAACTCCTCGCTTGGCATCTCGATCGTGCATTGCCATTCTTTCCACCGGCACCTACACCAAAGGAAGAAGAAGAGGATTCTAGCGTTGTCATTCCAACCCCAAAACCAATGGACGGAGAAGATGTACTATCTAAGCGTGGCATCAAATCATGTGCGAAGAATAGTAATGATCCGACGTGCCTTGTTGAAGCTCACTCTATCCTCCCGTGTGCCTCGGAATGTTCAACAAAAACTTGTATACCTTCAGTGTTTGACCCTGTGATTTCCTTATCGCGTGATGTGACAGAGGGTTGTGAGGTTGTGCTCTACACAGTGTCTCTCGGTTCCGACGTGACAAACTTAATTTTGGAAACTACCTACACCGACGGCGAGGAGCAGCTAGCATGGCAAGAACCCAATGTATGCACAGTGGCATTCATTCCATCAGAAAGCAAGTTGGCGAAGAATATTATTGCAAAAGTACCTCCTGCCTCTTTGACAAAGATGAACTTATCAGCCAAGAGCGACCTGGCGACAAAGGTTAAGGCTCTTAGTGGGCACTTGGTACATCAGGGCTGGGTTCTTATTTTTGTAGACAATGCCATTGAACCGTTGTCAGTCGAAGATGTTTTTCTGCCAAAGATAGCGCCTGGTCGTCTCTTCCATCCATCCGTAATGAGAGCAATGTTTGTCGACGAGAACTTTGCAATTAGACCGAGCCCTGAAGATGCTCAGTTCCTAACCTCAGAAATGTCGCGAGGAAGAGTAAAAAAGAGAACTGTCATGGGACCCGACGCCAAAGGAAGGAAAGTTAAGTATAAGCTTCCAGAAGAGCCTCAACGCCGTGCGGTATTATTGGTGGCACCCATGAAGGATCATCCGGAGGAAGGTTACAAGATCAATCTCAAGGATGTTTCCAAAATGATGATGAAAGAAATTGGACTCAACCCGGATGACGTCGAACCGAAAGAAATTCGAGCGCAACGAGAGTATTATGACCGTGCACGCTCGCTTATCAACTCTTTCGATCTTCGATCGTTGGCCCCTGTAGCACGGCACAAGATTGAAATCAAAGATTTCATTCGATCCCGTTGGGTCATCCACGATTTGAAGCTGGAAGAAGGCCATCAACTCCGATGTGAATGGTACCGCGAACATGTCAAATGGAATACTCATTTAGATCAACTCAGTTTTGCTTATGTCATGGCCAAACGAGAATTTACACGCAAAATAGTTACGGAGCAGCCTCTGCAATCTGAAGCGGAGAAGCTCACAATCCTACAAATGATCATCAATATCAAATCCGATGCAAAAGAATGGCATCCGATGTTTTCTGGAGAGGGAACGAGACTTCCCATTCATCATTCCCAAATTGCGCCCGAGGAAGTTCCGCAAAACTTGTACGACCTTCCAGACAATGAAGTGAATGAAGTCAATCCTGACGTTGCTGTAAATGACGAATCCTCCAATACCTATTATCTCAGGATAATGTCTGATCCAGTGATGTTGGATTGTAGGAAAAAATGGACAAAGGTGCGCACTAACATGTCTTTATGAGTATTTATATTGTAGCAGTTAATATTTTTCTCCATCTGCTGTTTCTCACAATATTCGTTGTTCAATTATGTCTGGTATTCCCTTTTGTTCCTCATTTTCCCGCGGAAAGGCCCGAAATGAAAGAAGGAAAAGTATTGCGTGGCAAAGAAAGAAAGAAAGCGGCGGAAAATAACAAAGGACGGTGTAAATAATCATGATTTTTAGCACATTATTCAGTATCAATGAAAGTCACATAACAATTATACAATACTTGTATTCACAGCTTCGTTCATTTCATCACCCAGACCGCAGGAACACCGAGCAAACTACGCTGATATCTCAATATTTGAGAACAAAAGAGGAACGATGTATGAATTCACCACTTTTGATAGGAAGATGAATGAATCAAATGTGAATTTTAAGAAAATAATGGATAGAAAGAAGATGGGATGTCATGGTCGCGGCATATCGTGGTGACGCGTGACGTCGCGTGACGCATGTTAAAAAAAATAGATTGCAGGAAAGTCACAGAAAAGTCACGTCACAACGGAGGATCCGTCGAACTGTGACCGACTTCGACAATGACTGATACAAATAATATATGATGAAAGGGGGTAAATATTTTGGCATGTTTGCCATTGGGGGGTAAATAAAAATCTTGCCCTAACATTATTGTGGAAATCATCTGAAAGGGGAGTAAGCATTTATGTTGACTTCATCTCCAAATAGGGAGGATTCGAACAATTACGGGGGCAGTTCACCACTCTCCACAAACAGTCTGTGTGTTCTTTATTATTTATTATTTGAGAAGCATGTAGTATCGTATCAATTATTTTGCCCCACTTTATTATTATTTCCTCCGACAACGAACGCGAACAAACAGCCAACGAACAAATGCAATCCATCTCACAGAAGCACAAACTGCAATCTTTTCATTCTGTCTCTCAATGAAACCCAAAGCACTAAAATATCATTTGCATAATCTCGAAGTAGATATTGCACCAAAACAATGAGCAGTGACTCATCGCTGCTGTATTTGGATGATGCCATCGGATTGTTGTTGGGCTTAGGGGATTACTACTCCAGTAATACTCCAGTCAAAGGCACTCATGATCATGAGACGCCCTCCAAGACGGCGGATGATGGAACTGAGGGAGAGAGAGTCATTGCAAACTCTCCGTGGAAGACGAAGAAAGGCGCTGGAGGAGCTGTCAGTGCTAATGACGCGAATGCAAACAGAAGACAAGTCGAGGAGGAGTTCCGCAAAATATGGGACGAAGAGAGGGAATTGGCCATTCAAGAAGCAGCCATAGATAAAGAACTAGCGATGAAAGACCTGGAAGCACGCTTGGTTATGGAAAACACGACAGCGATCGAAAAGCTACACCAAGAACGATCCGCCGAGTTGGAAAAGATGAAGGCATCATACGAGGACGAAATAGTTAAATGCAAAACAAAAGCACTTATTGAATGTAAAAAATCGCACACCAAAGAGCTTGAAGAACTGGAGTTGAAGTTATCCAAAGAAAAGAATGCGGTCATTGTCACTATTCAGAAGAGGTTACATGATGCAGAAGAAACCATTAAGAAGTTGAAAAAGGAAGCAGAAGAATCCAAATCCAATGCAGCAGATGCCGTGTCAGAGGCAGTTGAGAAGGCAATCGAACAGACCACGGTGGATCATCAAGTGGAAATTGATAGAATCAAGAAGAAGCATGATACGAAGTTGTCGGCATCTCCATCAAAGGAGGAACAAAGAGGAACATCATTGATAAAGGTCGACACGGAGCGGGAAATCAAGGCACTTCATATAGAAAAACAAAATTGTGGACCAGAAGAAGCAGTAGAGAAAATTCGGTCAGAAGCCAATGAGCAAATTGCTGGCTTGAAGAATAAGCTTGCACAATTGGAGAAGGACAGGGAACAACTAAAACTGCGACTGGATATATCAGAGCAGTGGTTGAAAGAGCGAGATAGTTTGCGGATCGAAGTTGACCATCTAAAGAAGGATGCTTCAACAACATTACATCTTCTCAAAGAACGCGATAGTCTCCAAAACGAAGTTATCGACTTAACAAAGCAGCTCAGCGAGAAGGAAAACGAGGCGGCCACGTTGAATCAAGCACGAGAATTCCGGCCAAGTGAATTGGCAAATGACACAACTCCCCTCGTCCAAGTCAAACCCGTGCCCCCACGGAGGTCGATACTGCAAAAAGAAGTTTTTAAAAAGTACCAAAAAGCGAGAAAATCTCACCCAAGAAGGGATCAATGGACCCCAGTAGTTTCCCCGCTGAAAGGCTCCAAATGAAAGAAGGAAAAGTGTGATTGCGGCAGAAAAAACGAAGAAGGACAATACACATATTTTTAGCGCATTAATTATTCATCATCACTTTAGTGTATCATAGAAATTCATGTATCAATCACATTATCTTTCATAGCTCATTTGCAACTATTGGATGGCTGTGCCCTTCGATATTTTAGTCTAGGCGATGTTGGCTAGAGATGGTTATCAACGTTATCTTGAATGTTGACAGATTTTGTTTTGACACCAATGGAAAGAACCACTGCACGCAGACCAGGATTTACTAATACCAAAATCGAAATTGGGCTTTGATTTAATGGTTTTAAATGTTTACATGCATGCCTACCAATTAAATATTAACTTGTTTTATTAATATTTAGTTTGTAAAAGTTAAGAGTTACATTCCTCTTCTTGCCACTGCTCTGTTGTTGATGATTTCAGGCATCAACATTTTACTTTGAATGAGATACAGCTTCATTTTATTCTCAATTCAATTATACTTTTGAGTTTCAATTATAGTTTTTGTAGCCAAAATTATGAATGGAGTAATATTGTAGTTTGATTTGACAAAGTGTTCAGTGTCAACCAGCGTAAGAAATGAAACTTCCAGGCCCACTATTAATTGAGTGGACATTGCATGGTTACAGAAAAGTCACGCATGATAGAAATAGTAACATCTAGATAATATTATTTAATATGCACATGCTATTGTTTTTGTCTTTAGGGAACAATAGGTAGAAGAATAAGACTAGCAATTTTGCCACATACCACTTCTTTTAATTCATATCACAAAACATAGCAAAACAATCTACTGTTCCTCAAAGAGGAGGATGCACCATATTCCTGGACTACATATGACTGCCATGTTTGTAAATCCTGTAAGATAAGTGGCAAAGACAACAGTTTAAAATGGAAAAATGGGCCTAACAGGCCCTCATCGTTGACTTCAGAAATGACGATAAAAAAATGTGTTCCAATTATGGAATCTTACACACTCTATCAAAGATGCATACAACAAATTATAATCATTTTGGCATCTTATCCCCAGCCCCCTCCTTTTGCATGTTGATTGTTTATTGTTACTTGACTTGTTCTTGCGGGTGGGACAGGGACTGGGGCCCGTCCATTACCGATGCCATCATCATCGTAGCACGCATGGTCCAGAAGAAGATTTGGCATAATTGTGATTGTGAAGTGTGTCAAAACTCTAGAACTAAAAATAATTATGCCTAGTTATCTGATAGTTTTAGAGGACCAAAGATGGTTTAGTAGATTGTTGAATTATTTACATGATATATACCATAGATCTATTTACGCATAAGAGTTAATACAAAACTATGCTGTTGTTGAAAAAGATATTATTAATATGTAGCAACCTCACATTTTGGATGTACCTGTCCACTCAGGATGGAAACTCATCGGCTATGGAATTATCTGTTGCACGGTGGGGCCTGAGGGGTGCCCACAACCATAATATTTTTTCTTCAAAATTTCAATGCACATCCGAAAAAAATCACCAACAATGGCCATAACGGATGTTAAGGGGCTCCCAATCCTTATTACTAATCACCTGTCATCCTGCCATGACAGCCCAAGGTACCAATCTATTGTCCTCACCAAGATGCTTCTAAATCACTGCCCTCACCAAAGTCCACCAAATATTCACCAAATAATTCTTCTTGTTCTTGCAGAATTTCAAAAATCAGTTATTTTCATGTATTTTCCAACCCACCTCGCTGCCACACCTAGTGATTTGGAAGTCTGGACCTCACATGTGAGTCCCTGGTGTCTGGTGTCCCAAATGATGCCAATTCATCCCGTTTAGTTTGCCAATTAATTGTTTTGTTGTTGTGTCTCATTGTTAGAAAATTTTACATGGGAGGCTCTAATTAAAATTAGAGGTGCTGGTGTCACATGCCAGAGATTTACACAACTCCTTTCCTTTGCCAACCAATTTCACTCCAGTCACTGCACATAATGTTTGAGTTCAGTTCAGTGAGCTGAATATGTACTTTGGTGTGTCTTGCATATCTACCTCGCTCTAAAGAGAGAAGATAGTTAGTAGAGTACCTATGTACTCTTCTGCATCTTTCTGGACACATTCTCTAGAGAGATTACGCACGTTGAACGTCTGAAAAGTCACGTCACTGATGAAATAGTCATACCTAGAAACTAATTCACGCGACCAGCATATTGTTGTAATCATCTTTAGAGAAAGATAGGTAGGAGTATTTTTTATTATGACCAGGAAGACCCTGGACGAGCCGCACGTACGTACGTACCCATCCAAGTACCCGTAT
>JALLAR010001295.1:0-10185 GCA_036939335.1 Conticribra guillardii
ATCCTACACAACTCTACTGATCTACGTAGAAAAAAAAATCCTTATTCGATGTGTTGGAAACTGTAGTAAGATTTTTTTGGGTACTAGTAAAAGCAAACACGTCATTGCAATTTCGTGGAAAAGTGAAAAGTCTCTGTGCGTCGATATTCTGTGGAGCGGATATTCTCTAGATAGAGAAAGAATGTTCATACACCATAATATTGTACGTACTAGATACATACACGTTTTTTGTTGTTGCACTCTCGCTCACCATCCAAGAGTCCGTTTTGTAGTACACAATTGCGAATACTCCCATCCTACGATAGTACTACTACATAGGAAAAAAAATACACAACATACGATTGGGTAACAGCAAACACCACGTCATTGCAATTTTTTTATTTCGTGGGGCAAAGAGTGAAAAGTCTCTGTGCGTGGATATTCTGCGGAGCGGATATTCTCTGTAGTACTCTCTAGAGAGAGAGAAAGAATGTTCATGCACGTTTTTTGTTGTTGCACTCTCACCATCCAAGAGTCCGTTTTGTACAATTGCGAATAATATGTACTCCCATCCTACGATACAATAATATTATGACAACAACATAATACTCCTATTTAAATAATAATACTACTAATTGAATCCAAATTCTTTGAGGAACGCGCATCATTATTATTTTAAAACACAGTGTACATTTTTTGCGAATAAGCCCACACGATGCCCAAACTAAAGTCCCTATTTCCAAGTAGCCCTGGCAGCAGCAGCAGCAGCAGCAACAACAAGAAGCGCTCCTCCCCAAATCCCACTTCCTCCTCCCAAGTCTCTCAAGTCTATCAAGATCTCGGCGCCTCGGTATCCGACCTGTCCGCCTGCGTATCCTCCGTGGACGAATTTGATCGCAGCAGTGGCATTGGCGACAACCACGATACTGATGTCAGCGTCACCCAAGGAAGCGTGGACAATCACGGTGGTGGCAGCAAGAATAATGGAAGGGGAGGACGCATTCGAAACAAGCTTGCGAAATATGCCGGTCGTCGCAGGTCGTCGTCGAATTTGAATAATTCGATTGCCTCCATCAAGTCGATCAAGTCGATCAAGTCCAACGCCTCTCCGTCACGAGTCACTGGCAGCAGCAACCTCGGGGGAAGCAGCGAGGATCATCTCGATGGTTCCATTCGGTCGAATACTTCGATCAAGTCGAATGGATCGGCCGGCAGTGCAGCAAGTGTAGGAAGTGTCAAGGCGCGAGCTGCGGCAATCGATCAATCTTCGGCAATGGCGGCGAGCAGAGTTCCTCCGCAGTCGACGGCCATGACGACGAATGCGACGTCAATGGCAGCAGCAGCGGCAACGGCAACGGCGGTGGGAGGAGGAGGAGTCCGTCGTTCCTCCCTCTTGGTCTCGCCCCGCAATAGTCATTGCACCGTGGTAAGCGCAGCGAAAGATGAACCATCGCATCTGCCGCCGCGATTGAATCCATCGCCAGGGGATGGCAACAGCAGTTTATCCGATTGCAGCATGAAATATAGTTCTATCAATGATGGAACATTGGCCTCCTCGACTGCTCCTCCTCCGCTTGATATTTTATTGGCCATGGATCACGATGATGCTAATGAAGGTCAGGATGTTGTTCCTGTTGATCTTGGCAATGGTAGAGATGATAATGGTGATGACGAGGATTGTGTTCTTGGCAATGGTGATGCTGTTCCAGAACATCATGATGTGTCAGAGGCATTTGTGAGTAGGATCGATGAGTCAAACAACATCAGAGGCAGCAGTTGCAGCAGCAGCCATGGTGATGATAAACAAGAGTCACATCCGACATACACATTACAGACACTACCAATGGCAATAGCACCGCCATCCTCCTCCATTATTACCAACAACAGCAGCGACGGCAACAACGTCACCAGCAGCATGGAAAGCACCGCATTATCCAAGACTGGGAGAATCGATAGTGGAAATAGTCTCGCCATGACAAATTTACAACGAATTGAAAGTGGCAAGATCTTTACAGAAGTGGAAAATGCAAATCAGTCCTTGACTGTTGATTCTGTTGCTGCGGATCTTCAAAACAGGAATAATAGTAGTAGTGGTAGTAGTAGTAGTAGCAGCAGTGGTAAGAACAGCACCGACAAGAATGATAACATGAGCTCGAAATCTCCATCAAGAACAACACACGCCAACAACTCATCATCATCATCCTCCAACCTGAAATCTCCATCTTCCAACCTGAAATCTCTACCAAGAACATCCTCAGACTCTTCCATCCATAGTTATTATAGCAGTGGCAGTGGTGGCAGTAAAAGTGAATTCTCCAGTCTTGAATTATTGGGTCATACGGTCCAATCGGTCAATTTGGCAATGTTCAATAATAATGATGGGTATGACGAAGACAATGGTGATGGTGGGGATGAGAAAAGTGATGTTGGATATGGTTATTATGGAAACAACAATGATGATGGAAGGGTCAAAGCATTCCAGCTACCACCTCAGCAGTATCAAATATCCCAAGTGCAGTTCAATCCCAAGGGATGTGTATGGGATGCTTCCATTATTGATTCTACTTGTAGTTGGAAGTTGGATGTGAGGGTGACTTGTTGTTTGGATGATAATGATGGTGTTGATGGCATTCATGGTGGTGGTGGAAAGTCATTTCCCATTGAAATTTCCATTGCCAAACCAAACGAAGAACATTCCAACAATCAGGAATTATCAACAGCATTGAAATGGTTACAACAGAGAATACAACGATCGATACAGAGGAATATGGGAGAGAGTTTAATGCCCCATTTGCTTCCCGAGGTTTCAGTGTCGTTGCCTCAAGTACCAGTGTCTACTTTGTCAAGAGCAATCACGAGGACACCATCAAAAGTATCATTTGATTTGAGTATGGGGGATGTTCCCATTGCTGCAGCTGCTTCTGCTGCTGCTGGTAGTAGTAGTAGTAGTAGTGCCAAGAAGCCGCTAAGAACAGCCAAATCTAGTAATGACAATTCTGTAAAGGAAGATGCGGTTTATGAGAGGGGAGTTGTGAATGCGAGAAAGAATGCTGTTACGACTGGCATTGTACTACCATCGAAGAAGGCCGAATCAAGCCATGAGTATGGTGATAGGACTAATGCCGTCACCACTGCCACTTCTTCCCAATCTTGTGCAATTCCTGCTGCCATATCCACATCTTCCACACCAGTGGCTTCGTCTACTTCCTTAGAACAACACTTCATTCAACCTCCGTCAATATCTTATTTGAACAAGGTGGTAGACCTGGAGCAGCAGTATGAGGAAGAATATCAGCCTCTTCAGCAACATCAAACACAGCACGAAGATGGTAATAACTTCGCCCCTGATTTACCCTCGGACAAGAAGGACATCAAGCCACACAAAATGTCCGAAACAAGCGTCCACACTGAGTGTACAGAGAAAATTTCTGATTCCTCCACCAGCCATTCTGAGGTATCATTGTCTGATGATGATACTGAAATGAATCGGATATTCTCCAACAATGATAACGACAATAATAATGGAAACAACCGCAACAACAGAACTAATGATAACAACTCATCGCAATCAGTATCATCCCGGCCATCCATGGTATCCAGACCATCCATGGAAGATATTCTCAAAGCGCAATCTGGGTTGATGAGTCAAAAATCCATGAGAAGATTGCTCCATGCTTCTAGTAATCTTGACGATGATGATGACGACAGTGACGAAAATGTCATGGACCATGACGAGCATAACTCATCGCACAACAATGATAATGATGATGTTCATGGAAGAAATCGTAGTAACAACACCAATGATAACAATGCATCTCCATCATTATCATCTAGACCATCGACAGAACAAATGTTTTCTGCTGGATTGATGAGTCAAACATCCTCTAGAGAATTAGTTCACAATCTTTATGATGAAGATGACAGCAATGAAAACGACATCAACAATGAAAAGGACAACTATGAGGAGGAGAGTGCATATTTAGAAACAACAAGTTCGAGACCATCCTTTGAACGAGTGACATCCGGTAAAAGGCTTTCTGCTACATTTCTACGTTCTAATGACTTTTCCGATTGCGATATTCGATTTGCACAATCTGGATTGATGAGTGAAAAATCCATGAAAGAATTGCTTCGTTCTTCTGGCAGCAATATTGACAATGATGATACCGACGAGAAGAAACAGGAGGAGATTGCACATGCACAAGTGACAAGACCACCTTCACCTCCTGCAGCAGGCGCAACTGATGATGAAGAAGCGAATTTTCAACCAGAAGATTTCATCGAAGCATTGAAATCGAAGAAGCGTCCCGAAGGAGAGATTCGATCCGCAAGAAGGGGCATCATGAGTAGGAACTCAGTGATGGTTGCAATGAAGGAAGTCAGTTCCTTGAGAGTTCAACTGGTGGATAGTGACACTGCTGCCTTGGACGACGATGAAGATATCACGCATGCAATGCGAAAGAACCATCGACCAGAGGGAGAGATTCGGCAAGCACGGAAAGGAATGGTGAGTTCAACGACTATGCTCAATCTCAGAAGAAGAAGTAGTTTAGACGAAACCAGAAGGAACTGTTTGGATGAAGATATACGAGACAGAGTTCCTCTTGGTGTTACCTTTGCAGAAACGAAGGGTGACGATTCCACTGATGTACTTCCAATGAACTCTGACGATGCATCAGCAGAAGATGTCCTAGTTTTCTCCAGTAATGATTTGCTAAAAGTGCAGAAACTTGACATTCTCACCGAAGGGCAATACTTTCTTGGCATCAGTATGTTGGTCTATATGTATTCACACCTTCGCGAAACATGCCGCATGGGGCATACTCGAGTGAACATGGACGATATTGATGTCCGCTCTTTCCAATCTGACTATAAGAGTACATGTGCAGAGAGTTATTTGTCCACAACGAAGACGGCAGGGTCTATTATAAGGTGTGTGATTGACGAATTGGATGTAGAGGATGAAAATGACGAAGAGCATGAGTTATTGGGAGGAGACCGCGAGTATGAAAAGAGGTAAGTTGGAAATCACACTTTTTCAATGATCGCTTTGCGTGCCATTCAACTGTAACCTCTTCTGAATCACGCGTTTGAATTGTTTCACTCTGAATCGGCTACTTTCCATTTTACAGCATCATGAGTGAATTCCGAAAATGGATCGAAGACTCCAAGGTCAGCCAGCTAGATGAAGAGACCGAGAAAATGATCACTGAACTTAAGAGAAAGGTAAATGAAGATATTCTCTTGTCAGATAGATTTTGAATTGCAGCAAAGATTCTCATAAATGATCTGAATTATTTGTACTTCACTTATTTGCAGGTAGCGCGTCATCGATGGAAGCGTGCCATATCTGCGGTTCGGCTAAGCTACAAGCTTTCTGGGGGCAAGCGTCCAAAATTCGAATCTCCTGTAGCTGCACCCGGTTGCGAGAATGAAAATCGGTTTGTGGATATGAACCAATTGATGAGTGAAGCGTTAAGGAAGCAGCCCAAATACTTCCGAGATGGGAGTGTGATGAATAACTTGATTGAATCCGGTATTGAGGTGGTTTGGTTTAGTGACTTGACCCAGAGTGACGTTGTGTATGGAATTTGTTGCCAACGGGAAGAGAAGAAAGTGACTGTTGTTTTCCGAGGCACAGTGACTTCGCATAATTGGAAAATGAACTTGAAATTTGACACTAACGAGTATCGCAACCCCATCAAGGCAGATTATCCTGGCAGAGAAGATGAACTCAGCCTCCACTCAGGATTTGCGCTGTACATGATGCGGAAGAGGAAAGACACGGGCATCTCCAAGTTGCAAGAGATCTTTGACAAAATAGACGAAATTGGTAGGGAAATTGCTCCCAAGGGTGACTACAAGCTTAGCATTACTGGTCATTCTCTAGGTGGAGCACTTGCAACTCTTATGGGCTTTTATGTGGCAGCCAAGCCACGCTTCTCCAATCTGAAAACAATCTATATCTGGACTTTTGCAGCTCCTCGAGTTGGGACTCAAGCATTCATTCATGCTTACCAGTACTTAGAAAGAATAGGAAAGATCCGGCATGCCAGATTCTCATGCACGAATGATCTTGTCCCTCTCGTTCCGTTTTGTAACTTTGAAAAGGATGATTTGCAGTTTTACAAGCATGTTGGGATGCGAGTGCAACTTCATGGTGTTGGAAGAATTGGCAAGTGGCGACTTCGAAATGCTCTTGATGTGACCTACCCACTTAGCCATGATTGGCAATCTGAGCTGAAGCGAGTGTTTATGAACAATATCTTTGCCAATATGAATACTATCAAAGGTATGTGAAACTTCAGCACATCCAACCTTTCTAATTACTCTTGCACATGTACATAGTATCTCAGGTTTTATTTTTATTTTTGATTGGATTTATCACCATCAGGGTTTGGGAGGAATCACACACTCACAGAAATGCAAAAACGTATCCACTTTGCTAGTGAATACAAGAAAGTGCTGGGATCAGGAGGTATGGCTGCATCAGCGAAGAAATTGTACTTGCTCTACTGTTTATATCTATGTCTGGCTTGTTCTGACTTACTTACTGATGAATTCTCCTTTTCTGTTGCGACACAGTTTACTTCGCAGATCAAAAGCGAAATCGCATCAAGTCTCTCGATGAATATTACGCTATCAGAGCCAATATTGCAAATAGCTGTGGGCATATGGAGATCATTAATGATGTTGCATCAAAAACTTGCCCGAAGCCAACACACAAGCAACCCATAGTCTTATTGATCGTGTCTATACTTTCAGTGACTTGGGTTTTCCTTCTTGCCTCAGTAGCGGACAACATGGATGTGTCGCTAATTCATTTGATAGCAACTTCAATTTGGAGTGTAGCACATATACCCATCCATGCAGTTGTATCTATTGGCGAGAAATGTAGTCAATTGTATCCTGCTGGCCAGTTCCGATATCGATTGGATGAATCCGCATTTATTCGCAAGAATGATCAGGCTGTGCGAATTGATGTACCCAGGAGACATTTCAATTCAAACACGATCAGTCTGATGCATGATATGGCCAAAGGAAGGGCTATGAACTTGGTTCTGAAACAGAAAAAGTCAATTCAAGATGCCCATAAAGTGATTGAAAACAGCAATCGCAAGCTCGAGTTGTTTAATAAAACATCCAACCGGCTCTATTATCTCGCTTCATTCATTGATAAAGCTTTTCAAGCTGAACTCGATATTGGCACCCCTGCTAGAGACAATGAACAAATAGTTCAGCCTGCTGAAAACCAAGAATTAGAAGTTCAAAGAAATGAGGAATCACTACCAGATCAAAAAGGAAACGAAGCAGCTGCAGAAGCAGCCCTTGTAACCAAAAGAATTGCACTAGAATCCGTAATGAAACCTCTCAAAGATTATTCCACAAGTGTAACATTTGCCCCCACGCTTGAAGACGGGCAATACCTAGTTGGTGTTGGAGTGCGCAAGAAGTCGATTCTCAGCATCTATGCTGTAGCCATGTATGCTTCACCATCTGTTCTGCAAGCTGTATTTCCGTTCCCAGGCGGGACACAAGAAAGGAGAACAGCAGTGAGGAATGCTGCTAGAACTTTTGGATCTTCATCTCCCACCACCTCTTTTGTTTTGCAAATGGTGTACAAGGCTGATGCAAAAACAATTGCAGGAGCTATTGCAGACAGTGTCAAGCCGCGATACAATGGCTCCACATCAGATATCAACTCCTTAGAAAGCTTAATATTTGAAGGTGTTAATGGAAAAGGTGGATATGCAACCAAAGGCACCATCTTCCGCTTTGATTGTTCCGAATCTGGGGTTACTGTGAGTGTTGATGGGAGTTTGCAAGGCAAAGCAGCATTTGAGGGTATGGGAAGTGCATTTGTAGATGTATTTTTGGATGACAATGCTGTGAGCCCAACTTTGGTTGATAGCTCTTTAAATACTTGGCGAACAGAAGAATCGAAGTCACTTTCTGCATCATTGTTTGAGTTGAATGAGGAGATTCGGCATTTACGTGATTCAGTTGTTAGTGAATTGCCTTCTGATCATGACGCCATTGCAACAACAAATATTTTGAAGGGAGATGAAGAAACGAAGCAAGCATCAGATGCCACACAACAAGCTATCGAATCAAAAATGACGCCTCTTAAAGATTATTCCACAAGCATCACATTTTCTCCCACACTTGAAGATGGGCAATACCTAGTTGGCGTTGGAGTGCGCAAGAAGTCGATTCTCAGTATTTATGCTGTAGCCATGTATGCACATGCAACTGTCGTTGAGACATTGTTTCCTTTTGTATGTGAAAAGCACCAAACTAAGGAGTCAGTTTCATCTCTGAGAAATGCCGCTAGAACTTTTGGATCTTCATCTCCCACCACCTCTTTTGTTTTGCAAATGGTGTACAAGGCTGATGCAAAAACAATTGCAGGAGCTATTGCAGACAGTGTCAAGCCGCGATACAATGGCTCCACATCAGATATCAACTCCTTAGAAAGCTTAATATTTGAAGGTGTTAATGGAAAAGGTGGATATGCAACCAAAGGCACCATCTTCCGCTTTGATTGTTCCGAATCTGGGGTTACTGTGAGTGTTGATGGGAGTTTGCAAGGCAAAGCAGCATTTGAGGGTATGGGAAGTGCATTTGTAGATGTATTTTTGGATGACAATGCTGTGAGCCCAACTTTGGTTAGTAGTTGCTTAAGCACATGGTGTGGCCAAAGCGCTTAGTCAAATTACATTGGGAAAAAGGAAATTTGGGAGTGTTTTTGTCATGCCATGATAAGATGTCGTGTCTACGTATGTGGTGGGGTTCGATAGCATTTTGATCTCTGGAAAATAATCTAGAATAAAAAATTGTGTCTAATATGTAGTTCTGCCACCCCATTTCCCATTATCCCCTCAAATAATTGCTAAGCATTATTTCCACAACTACAATACAAGAAAATTTAACATGCAATAAGTTGGGAATGTGTGGGGGGTTTTATTTTTTAATCTGTGAGCTTGCTTTGACTTCAATGGTTTGGTAATCTCAGACTTGATCTACCATAATTGAAATGATGATTTTTTTAGCGCCACTTTGTATGTAGACACATGAAGCTCCGTCAAATGCACCAATTTGGGCTGTTCTGATGTTTCAAGTGAAATCTTGTGCAACTCAAACTTTTATCGGTGTTTAGTTCCCAGCCCTGGTGGTTGCTATTTCATTGATGTGATGGAAAGGGCACAGTGAGGGTTTTATCAACACTGTGAAACGAGATAAAAGAGAGCTTTTTGGAAAGAAGACACCACAGAAGGTTTTCTTCTTGTTAACATTGAACAGGATGATCACAGCAAAAATCACATTGACACAATCAGGACTAACCAAACAAGTTATCAAAGCATTAGGTCTGTACAGTTCTAATTCTGTCAGGTGCTCAACACCAGTAGAAAATCAGCACTGTCAAAGGACACAGAGGGAGTTATGGCAAGCCACATCATCAACTGTTCAAGTGTCATTGGGACATTACTATACATCAGTGGCTTTGCAAGTCAGATATTGTTTCCACAGTGCATCAATGTGCACACTATACATATCAACCCCACTAAAAAATGAAATAGCTCTGAAGCACATTGGGTGATATCTAAAGAAACAACAGCAGATAAAGGGTCTCATTCTTATGACGAGCCCATCCAATGGCATGTGCATTGAATGCCACCCAGACACACATTATGCTGGATTGCAGAGCAATGAAGAGATCCGTATGGCCCATATTGTGCTTGAGACCACAAAGCGAAATCTTCAGTAATTTGGATCAGCAAACTCCAAACTAAAACCACACTCTCATCTATGGAAGCAGAGTATGTCACCATGAGCCAAGCATGCAAGACTTTATTCCCAATCATCGACATGGTGCTAGACCAAGGGGAGGAATTGGGTTTGGTCATTGGTCATAGATGACAAAACAAAATTATTTGTGAAGATTCACAAAGACAATTTTGAAGCACTTACACTTAGGAGATTGGAACCCAGATGGATGACCCCTTGATCAATATATTACAAAATCAAATACCACTACCTAGTTTCATTGTTGAAGAAACACACAATTCGTCATTGTGGTTTGATTAGTACAATATCATGTAAATCAAATAATTAAAATATTATGGTGTATTTTGTACATCATACCTAGGTGTATGATTTTATTCATCCAGCTGCTGATGCACATGTTCCAGCTGGAACTTGTGA
>JALLAR010001296.1:0-10181 GCA_036939335.1 Conticribra guillardii
TGAATACCAACATAAAACCTGGTAGTATCATCAGAATGTGTCTGAATATGAGTATGGTATGCTTGGAATGAGCAAAATCGGCTGACCAAGTTACAGCGTTTTAAGTGCAGAGGGCAGAGGGGTCCAAGGTCCAAAAGGGGTCCATCCAATGCAGGAAAGGGTTAAAGGAGCTCAAACTTCTTCGAAGCATGGATACCATTATGTACTGATTCCGATGTTTCTTGTCCTCTATCTGAAACAGACGCTGAAACCCACAAGCTGAACAATATCATAAAAAATCATAAACTCAAACCTCGAGACTCGAGATATTATGAGGGCCGCGTCTCTCTGAATCCAAACCTATCCAAACACACCTTATCTGATCAACAGAGACCCGCGCTTGCTTCGTAGTAACCCCTCGCTTATCGATCGCAATCATGCCCGCCAAGAATGATGGCACATCCTTCGCCGAGAGCCCCACCTCAAGCACAGCCACTTCAATCAAAGCGAACCCGTCATCCCGGTGGAATCGCATCAGTGGCATCGGTGACATATTACGTCAAAAGTGCACACCAAGCAATATTCGTCTTCCTTACCTTCCAACAACAGTTCATCTTCAAAACGAAATAGCGCTGTGGATATGCACCATTTTATTCACTGCTGCCTCATCCCACACTTTGTACAAAGATTCTTATTTAACAACTCTTGGCGATTGGAGGTTTTTATTTTGGGTATCACTGTGGCTGGGAAGACATTGGATGTTGCGCTTAATTTGCACGTGGACGTGGGTGGATGTACGCGGTGCTAGTCTCGGTGGGATTTTCGGCATTGATTGTCGTGGTAATAACTGGGGGGGGAAGTTTCACAATAATCATGTCACTGGTGGATGGGCACGCCGTCGCTCCTTCCAGCGTTGGAAGAACAATTATGAGTACAGAAGAAATTTGTGCGAAGGAAATGTATTCCTTGCATTGTACTTTCGCTCTCGCTGGCTCCTTAGCTTTCTCTCCCCACGTTCAATTTATTCATCGTGCCTTTCTTTGATTCAATCGTATACCATGGCGGGACAATACTGTGATGCAAGCGCTGCTCAAGGGATGGCTTCTCCTGCCATGATTTTGGGCGGGGGCTCTGGCTTTGGAGGATTTGGAGGGGGCGGAGATATGGATTCACATCATCATCATCATCATCATTCTTCCAAAGGATCCAATAGAAATGTTTATGCATCGCATGGTGGAACTCATGCCTTATTTGGACCGCATCCTTCGCCAAACGAAACTCATGCAGTTATAATTTTGTCATTGTCACGAATATGGGGATCATTATGCGGAGTATCATGTGCTCTTTGGGATCTAATGCGAGGGGAGGGGGGTAGCATGACTGGTGGAAGTGGCCTTGGATCTGGACATGGCGCAGGAGGGAGTAGTGCAGGCCATGGCACAGGGATGGGTCATGAGGTTAGGGTATGGACCAAATATTGTTTGGCCAAGATAGGACTGTCTGCAGCTTCGTCTGATGCAGACTTGATTGATTCTTTTGGGGGTGGTAGTAATATTGGTGGTGGAGGAGGAAACAAAAAATATCGTCGAAAACAATCAAATTCTTCTAACCCAAGCCACTCTAGTGATTCTCATCAACACCCATCCTCCCATCACTCATCCAGCAACTCTGCGAATCAATTATTGGACTCATCTGGGAATGTCTCACATTTATCACCGCTGGATCTACTTTCTGGGAAATTTACATTTCACCTCTTTCCAAATTCCATCCGATCCCGAGCGCTCCATGTTCAACAAATGCGCACATCTGAAATGTACCGCACATTAGAAAAGGTGTGGGATGCTTCCCCCCCTGCACAACTAATGGTCGCCATTGTAACCATTATGGCTCTAGTTTCAGGATGGTTATTTAACCTTGGAGGGTATCAATGGCTAATTGCAAATAGCATTGGAGCCAATGGCTTAGATCATACGACTGTTGAATCAAATATACCTCACTTCGGACAGAACCCTGATTCTCAAAACAATAATGACAATCAGTCTCAGAACAATAATATGCATTACTGGTCAAATCAATCGTCATTTCCAGCACCAGCAGTGTTTGATGTGCATCGTCTATCATGGTTCAGTTTGACACTTTTGATAACCTCCTTTGGGACTGCGTCAAGTTTGCTGTTTTATGGGAGAATATTGCTTCCGATCCCAGAATTTGTGGCAGGAACAAATGTGTTGAAAGCAATTAGAGCAGAGACAAGGATTTTGGGTGGCGGCGTAGGAGTTACGGGTGTTGGCAGTAGTGGAGGTGTAAGTATTTTCTTTGTTACTCTATCTCCATTATTTGTCATTATTGTGCTATATTTCGTTAAAATTGAGGTAGTTATACTCAGCTGTTCGTGTCAAATATCAATAATTCTGTATCTCCCTTCCAGAAATGGTCGAAACAAAAAGACAAAGAACTCCCATGGTCTGAACAATACAAATCTATCACAACCGAAAACCGTCTTCGTCTCTATTACAAAGTGGCTGTTATTCGTATCATTGAAAACATTCTTCTCTGCGCCGTTCTGCCCCAAACCGAAATGGTCTGCCGAATTACGGAGCATTGCGAACCAGGGCCATTGCTTTGGGGTCCATCGGGAGTTGTAGGCATTACGGGCCGAAGATTTGGCAAGGGGACTTCATTTTTGACAAGTTCTTTCGATGTATTGGTGAATGATGATTTTGCCACACGGATAATTATTTTTTCTACAATGATTATGTCAGTACTATTGCTGGTATCACAAATGACGATTATGAATCGAACATATCTTGCAATCATGGGTTACATTAGCGGTGAATGGGCGCTGGTTACAGAGGAGAATGAAAATAATAATGGCAACGACCCTATGAACGATACCAACTTCTCGAATGAGTCCCGTCCTCGTTTCAAATCATGGATGTATGATCTCTTTGGTATTGGCGCTAGGCCTGCTCACTCATCTCCCTTCCGCCGGTCCAACTCCACTCTGATGAAATGGGATCCCAAACGGCGCTATCAAAAAGGAGATCGCATTGCTTATGACCATGGTGTCTACGAGGCCATGTCAAACTCTCCAGAGGGACCACCATTTGATCCCTTCCTTCGTGCAGCACATGACGTCTTTCGTGACGAATTGGGTCATCCGTATACCTCGCATGTGCTGGCTTGTTTATCAATTGGTTGTGCATTTTTGGCAACTGTGCTGGTGACATTGGTTTTGTTTTGGAAAAATGCTGGTTGGAATTTTATCCCATTACTATTATGTTTTGCAGCAAGTTTAGTCGGAGGGTATGCAGTTACACATGTGGGAAAGAGGGACGCCGGTAATCTTATTGGTATTTCGAATGAGATTGCGAAGTGTGTAATGGAGTAACACGTTCATAGTAGCGAATCACTTTTTTTAATTGAAAATTGAAAATGAGTGTTCTGTAATGTCTATCTTCGTTTATCTAAAGAGGGTCATATTTTTGTAATTCATTCATACTAACAACCTCTACATAGACTCTCTAGAATACTCATCTAGTACATCATTTTTGTGAAAATAAATACTTGAACCAACATGTTTTCTTTATATCATACATTGCATCGGCAAGACTGTTTTTATTCAGATGAAACAAGGCTAACAGATCCAGTCATGTGTTGTTCTTTGTGTCATCTATAAAGAAGTTAATCAACAAAAAGAATTTGATTCACTCAAAGTGATATGTACCATCCCCATTATAAGCATCCCGATCCCAAAAACGCACATGCTTGCCACTTGAAATTTTATCTCTTTCCAATATTCAATAAACCAATCAATTTCTTTGTTGTATTTTTTGCCTTCACCAATACATGTTCTTCCTTATTGAGAGAGAGAGACTGGCTGGAAGACATTGGATGAGGGGTTACGTATGGGGAACATACGGTAGAATACCGCTGTGTACCGAGATCTGTCACGAGTCGCGACGATCCGTGTGTATTGTCATGACGATACAGTTTTAGCCATGATGGCTTCGTCACAGGCATTGTGGCTTGATGTGATCAAGCGACAATGATAGATACCCACGACCCACCACCCACCACAGTAACAACACAATGGCCTCCGTCATCATGTCTCCATCAATACGCTTGCTGCTCCCCACAAAGATAACAGGATCAGGCTGCACTGCTTTCTTTGCGCCAATGGAAACGGCCATAAGTTACCATAAGGGTTGGTGGTTCTCATTATGGATAGGTGTGGTTCATTTGTGTCCCTTTGATGCACTCTGTGGTGTTGTGTGACTTGCTGTTGTGTTGGAGAGCAGCAATGGCAGATAACAGGAAACAGGAGTGATGAGCGATGACAGAAGAAATCAATTGTGTTAGTCAGGTCACATCATGCCTCATGAAAAAGATGTGAAACAATATCATGTATTGTCATGACAATACACGACTCAAATTATTTTCACGGAAAATAGGTACATAGGTGTACCTTTCTGTACAAGGCCTATGTACACCGCTCATCTGGTGTCTTCCTGAGTCACTCTATTTCTCACATGAAGGACAGACCATGGGAGATGGGAGGCGCAGCCTTCTGTGCTCTTGAGTCTGAGACCATGAAATGAAGCCAAAATAAAAAATTGGCCTAATTGAATTGAAACATGTCAACCATCATCACTTAGCACAAATCACTAACAAATATTTAAAAAACTTCCAACCAACACATGGCCAGCATTACTTCTGCATCACCCAGCAGTAACGTTGAAGCCAAAGCTATTGCCACTGCTCATGATCATGATACCCCATTGCCCATTGTGTTCAGATTTTCCTCCTTTTTTGCCGTCACTGCTATGTTGTTATATTTGTAACACATTCTCCCCAACATGACAAGTGTGACAAGCGGCCACATTGTTCTCCAGCACAAGGTGGGCCGCCAATATCACCTTCCCATCCCAATCATCCTGCCTTACTGTCATCATTATCTTCAGATGAATTATTCTATCCTCCCCTTCCGCCACACACTGCTGGAGGCTGGAGATACAAATACCATCAGCCTCAGCAAGTCCAAGAAATGTGATCATTCTACATATACGAACAGGGATGATTCCAATGTTTGGATGTATCACCAATCACCACACCCAATACTTCAGGCTCTTTCTGTTGTGGCCCTCTCTTGAACCACGCATGTTTGTCTCATATATTGTCAAACTAACAGAAGGCAAAATCAAAACCAAAAATATCAATAGAGACAGAGCCCATCATTCCTCCATCATCTTTATTTGGAACATGGACTCACCCAAACACATTCACAGACACTCTCAATGCGGCAACAATCAACATTAGAAAAAGTGATCCATTCAAAAAAATACATGCAAAGTAAGCAAATGAGAGTGGTATTAACGCATGTTAGTCTAATGTCTAACAAAGCTTGAAACGGCAACAGTAAAAACAGCAATTATTAACCCTTTAGACGACAACACAGCAATCAAGATTAGTATGGAATCTTCCACAAGAAAAATAGACAGCAGAAATATAATCAACAATCAACATACTAAAGACATTACAACCAACTGCAAATGAAAATACAAATGGAAAATGAATAAAATTATGGGGCCAAGACAAGGGTAGCTGTAGGCTGTAGGGTGTGACAAGGTGTGTGTTTATCATTGAACTACCCAATAAAACTGAATTCAACACAAATATATATGTTGAGGGAAGTTATTAGAGGGCTACCAAAACAACGGTAGGCCTTAGTTGAGAGTACAACAAACAAACAAACCATGGTGGGGATGGTCATACTGCTTTCTAGATGTGTCTGGCAATAAAAAAGCATGTGACAGTGTGAGTTAATCATTGAACTAAGCAGTGAAAATCATGTGGCATTGTGAGTTAATTATTGAACCACCAATTAAAACTTCATCCCACACAAATATATGGTTAGGGATGATGTGGTAGGCCTTCCATAACAATGGTAGGCATCACTTTTTTATTAAAAATGCAACAAACAAAAACTCGGATTGGGATGCCTGTCCTTATCCTTATTGCTCTTTAAATGTCCTGTCAGGCAGCAACAAATCATGTGGCAACATTTGAGTTAATCATTGAAATACCAGTGTCAAACTATATTGAACCATCATCTTTGGAGCTGGAGCATTATGACTTTTGATCTATTCCATATTTTTGATATTTGAAGCTGCAGATAACATATAGATGGGTCTGAATAACAATTTTGTTCATGGTTGGATGGATCAATTCCGACCAGAAGTTGTCAAAAAAATGCTTTCCCTAAGATACAATTTCCTCTAAGATGGTTCATTCTGGTACTGGTATGGTTTCTACGGGGGCAGAAATGTTCAACATAGTTTTTTGTATTGTGTGATGTGTGATCATTGGGCATGATTTTTTTTGTCTGTCATTTAAAAAAGTGATGTCTAACATTATCATTGTTGAATCTCTATTAGGTTCTACGGTCTAATTGGCAAGTGGTGACGGACATGTTTTGACCATGGGATTTACAGAAAAGAATTTATTGTGCTTGCCAGAGAACAAGGATTGGATGCAACCAATACATACCCTGTCCCTGTTGCTGCATGTCCCAATATGACAGGGCAACTCAAGATGCAATAGAAATGATAATGCCTATTCCAATCTTGAATTGAACTTACACAAACAACCAAATCAGACTGATATGGAAGAGAATTTGGTTTTATTTTGGAAAATGGATGAAACTCTAAGTGTAAGATACAATTCACTTAGTAGAGTAAGTGTGACATATGGAAGCATTGATTAATTATATTTATTTAACATTATTGCAGTCCTCGTGCAGCATTTTCTTAATTAGTACCTGGTAGATGAACATGTTATCTGCAATTGGTATGTATATTGTACCAAGATGTTTCAAAAACTAATTTTCAGCTCTGGCTCTGGCACATTCCAGATCCATGCTAAGCTCACAGCTCATATAGGAGCCTTTTAAGTACATATAAAACCACATACCAACCCATCTAGTTGAAGAGAACACATAATCATGGTGTTTGGTGCAAGGGTAACCCTACAGTTACCCACATCAACCACCAGTTACTTGCAAAAGAAAAATAAACAAACGCCCCACACAATCAACTACTCCTAAAATTATAATAACTATCATGATATCCTCATCATCATCATTGTCGTCGTCATCACCATCATCATGTTAAAGTTAAAGGTTTATTGTTAGGAGTATTTATGACTGTCGCTAGCCACTTATTTTGCCATCCAGCCTCAGTGTTGTTGTTAAAGAAGTTAAAGGTTGAGTGTTGTGTACATTGTAATGAACCCACCAGTCAGTTATCTATCAAAAGTTGTTTCACTCTATCAGAGTCAAAGATAGAACAGAGAAAGAGATGTCTTTGCAGCAGTAGGCTGTAGTTATCCACGACTACGGGATACCAAGAATCATCATAGTTGGACCCAAGGGCTTTGTCTTCTTCCGCATCGTTTTGTCATCATCGAGGATGTAGGACGATGAATGGACACTGTAGTCAATATCACTGTTTGCAGCTGTGTTCCATTGCTCACACAGCATATCCATAGGTGGCTTGGCACTAACACTAAATATGTTACGTAAGTGCAGAGCTTGGCAGCAGAGCAGCATTATGTGCTGTGGCACACGTCCGCTGGGTTTACTTCTGCATTGCTACTTTGGCAATGTTGACAGATCACATTTTATGCATGGCCGTAGTGCTTTCAGTTATATTGAAAATTTAATTGGCAGAAGAGAAACAGGTGAGTTGTGGCAAAATCTTGCTTGGTGTCTCACATTAGAATCACCTGTAAAAGACAGTTTTAGAGTTTTTTTAGGTTCCATGTCATTTAGTGAAAACTTACATTTTATTTTTATTTTGGCTTTGTTTCATCTTACTATGTCTGTCCTTCATGCAAGTACAGTATCAGTAGAGTGGGCTGGGTGATCTTCTTGGGGGTCACTCTAATTTTTTTCTTCTCTCCATCACTCAATCTAACTTGCTATGATAAAATACTAGGCGTTTCATAGGTAAACTTCAAAAAGTTGTGTTTTCCTCTATAACATGGATGGACAACCACAATCAACACCTATTTGCACTATCATTGAGATAAGAGAAGCCGCTGTCCTGCACTACTCCGTCCAGCCGCTTCCAGCAACACAAACACAGCACGGCAAGAAGACCGACCAAATGGTTTGACGGCAGCATGACTGGCCATGTCAAAGACCATTCCCACAAAAATCTTACCCTGCACCTCAGCTATGTGGAAACAGGAAGTGGGCACACAATTTTACGGCAATTCCTATGGCGTGCCAGATCCAGTGAGCTGAATAACAAGTTGGTTTTACTTTTACTATTGCGATTGCTACTGCGCTGTCACACCATATTTTAACTGCTTGTCACCAGGTGAAGGTGACCCCTATTACTAAGTGCAACTGTCAGGAGAAATTTGATGATAATATGTGGAGGAATGATCCCACATTAGGGAATGCTTGTTTTGTAGATAGGAGTAGATGCTGATGGCCCATTTCATATTCATCCCTCGATGTAAGACGAAGAACAATGTACCCAAACCACATTCTCTCAGTTTCAGGTCCTCTCTCTCTCAAGTGAAATTGTGTCATCTAGAGAGAGAGTGCCATACTGTACTCTATACTAACTACGTCGTGTTCTCTCTAGTATGTAAATGCCAAGGGGTGTACTAAAATCAGTATCGGCCAAAATCCTTAACTTAGTAGGTAGGGTATCCATAGCCTATGTAGAGTATATACTATGCTCTACCCTGAGGAGATGCCGACCATGGGATTTTTTCCAAAAAGTGGCAGTATTTGGATTTCAATACTACTATGCTAATCAAATTCCTTGCCTTTTCTTTGGTCTAGTACAATGTTGTAATTAATACATTACTACTATGGTATTATTTTCATAATTTAAGCTTCCAATGTTTGTTGTTGCATTGTTTGAATATGGTGCTTTACTGGCCTGTCACAATAAATGGAAAACAAATGGCGGCATAATACTGCTTTGCCCTGATTTATTATTCTTTTATTGTTCTTTGTAGATTGTTGCATTGTTTCTCCTCCTGTCAATTGATATGATTGATTGTTGTGTGCCCTGCCTCCTGGTTGTATTTTTTTGTACACAGCTGCCAATTATAATGGAAGCAGGAAAGATAACATTATTGTTGGTGGTGGGAGGAGGTAGTAGTTCTCAAGCATGATTTTTCTTTCTTCTTTTGTAAACCATGATCTCCCACAGTATCAGAAGGCCTGCAGCATCATATCTTAGCTGCATTTGTCCCTGTCCCCTTACCCATTTTGGAGGCATGTTTTGGGGACAAGTCCGTTGTCCCGGAGACATTGTTTTCCCCAATTTCAATTTGTCCCCAGGACATTGCAATTTTTCCTTCGCAATATTGGGACAAATATCAGGGGACAAATGGTGTTACTAACTAAATGTTAGTAAGTTTGAGGACATTTGGGGACAAATCAAAATGTCACCTGGACAAATGCAACTAAGCACTATCGTCCCCAAAAAATGGAGTTACCCCAAAATGTGGGGACGAATTCGCTTAAAAAAATAAATAACTAAAGAAATTATACAGGGATTAGAACTACCTACATAGACACTAAGGTCTTTAAAATCATCCATCTAGAGCAGCTAGATAGAGAGGCCGTGAGTTAAGACCACGGAGGAATCCTCCTGTTGGCAATCATGCCAAAACATCGGCTGAAGATGCAGCCGTCAACATATGGAAAAAGGTAAACCATTAGTCTGGGAATTTGCATTTGTAAGGTGCAATAGTATTAACCCGTGGAATGTCCAGGCGGGTGATTGGTGTGGGAATGGAAGTGCCATTGAGTGCCAGGTGGCGGCGTTGGGCAGGTGGTGTGGTGGAGGCCTGAAGAGTAGTGAGTAGGCACACGTTGACGCTGGCGGAGCATCCTAGTGCCTGCTATGCAAGCTGCTTTCATAGCGTACAGCCAATATTGCTGGTCTTCCAATGAGGAGCTAGAGTGATCCACCTCCAGCAGGTATCGCCTCACTTCTTATTGGGTGGTTTAATCATTAAAACACTTTGTTACATGATTTTACACTGCCAGACACATATATTGCAAGCATGATGGCCAGGCTCCTCAACCATGGGTTTTTTCATGTTGGCTTGTTTTCCAAGGCCTGCACCCTTTTTGAAAGGCCTTGAACATTGACCCTAAACATATATGT
>JALLAR010001297.1:0-10177 GCA_036939335.1 Conticribra guillardii
AGATGCAATATTTTGCGAACTGAAATAAGCTGGCTACAGAAAAGTGGCCAGTGAGCGTAGAGCATTATAAAGCGCCGGTTGGTACGTTCTTCATACTTCCCCCTATCATAAAAAAAATCTTAAAAAAATAATAAGCTTTATAATGCGAGATACTGTTAGTGTGACTGCAAACAGTCTTAATCACCAATAAACATTTTCCACCTGCCCGTATTTTTATTTGAATGACTCTTTGCTATGCGACATATGTTGTGTACTATCTAGATACTCCTATGAATCAGTTCGAGCGAGTATCGCATGCACGCATGATGATGATGACAGATGATGATGACCAACATTGGCGAAGATGATGATGAGTGACATTGACGTGTGTTTAGGGAACGTGTGACTAATGTAACTTCACGGTGGGTCCCAACGGAATCGCGTGAAATTGCAATTTTAATTACAAATTACAATTTTAATTACAATTTTATAGAATAATTAAATCCTAAATAACGAACCCATCTCCAAACAGTCGAGTATGAAGGCTTGTATTGTACGTAAATCGTGGAAATCCTACGGCATTTCAAAAACACATGCACCCAACTGTAACTGTACAATATCTATTGTATAATGGAGCTTGTTCTTTTGCCGTGCCAGCTCTAGAGGATATTACGCACCAGTGTGGTGATTGGGATAGTATGTAACAGTGTCCTGGTGGTTGGTTATGACATCATCATTGTCAGGAAGACCCAGGACCAGTGGGGGTGTATATATCATAATACCTACAGACCTCTACATTCTACTACGTAAAATCGCTCAACATTGTCGAAAATGTAGCTCGCACAAAATTTTCACTCGTGTTAAAAAATTGTTACAACAAATAAAAATATGTTCCAACAATTTTTTTAATTGTTGCAACAAATAAATATTTTTTGGAGCATATTTCTTGTCCCATCGCACTGTGAACGATATGTTGATTCAAAGTGGACGTCCGTCATACATGTCTATTCTAATCGCAGATCGCAAATCACAACACACAAGATCACGACAACGACAACAACAGTCATCAGCCGCCAAGCCGATGACGATGGCCAATTTAGCCGATGCTGACGGAGAGCCCTGTGGCAATTGGTAGTCACGTTTGATGCATTCCCATAAATATTACTATCAATTATTATGCCTGTAATTTGAGCTATTAAATTTGACTGGATATCATTTAATTTATCGTTTACTAAGACTAAGCGTGTCGGTGAAAACCGGCCGGTAGTGTTTCCAGCCCTATTGTTTCAATAACTGCTCCTGCATCAGTGATGGCACCAAGTGTATGAAAATGGGCAGCATTGTCGTAGAAGAGAAAGGTGCCACTGCCACTGCTGGGGGGACGGGTCTTTGCCGCCATGGCAGCCATTATTTTGATCGGACACCATGGTCGATACCGATACCTCGGTACAACAGCATATGTTAAAGGCCGATATGGTATCATATTACATGGCTTTGATTGAGTGCATCGTGAATAAAGTTGAACCGCAAGTACCATATGTACGTAGAGGTATCTGACTCGTACGATACGTAGGTACCTACACCGAAGGTACAATACACCAGAATACACCCTACACCCCGCCGGTACCTGGTACTGTTTGTTCCTTGCTTTGGGTGATGATGTGTAGATTATATTATTTAAACTTATTTTCTAAAAATAGAGAAGAACGAAGGTAGTAGTCTATCGCAAGATTCATGTCCTCATGATAGATGTGACCCAAATCTTTGAAATCTTGCATAAATAATTATGACATGTGGCAATACTTATTCCCATGTTGAAATGCATAAATCCATCTGGCACCGCCGCGCCGCCCGGTCGGCAGGTGACATTCGGGGTTCTCATGATAGTGTGAACGGAATAGTACTATTGTTAAGTAGTATAGTACAATACGATATGGTATCTAGTATGTGGGTTTTTTGTTCTGCCGCGATTCGTTTGATTCGAGAATAATAAAAAAATAATAGTACGTTACAATACCGCCTGCCGGACGGCCGATGGACACAAATACATAAAGGTCGCCTTTGAGTGATTATTTATTATGCACATGCGGAGTTGACGCCAACATTCCTACTGTGGTATCATCCAGTAGAATAACTACAATACCATCAAATAATATCAAACAACTCACAAAATAATAATAATATTACAGAACCAGAATCTGTCATAATTATTAATAGCAGTTGCTCATTAATTTCAACTTCCCTTCGTTCTCTCCTCAAGGCAGAATCACCACAGCTGGTAGAATCGATCCATCCATCCATCAAAGCAAGCAAGCGAGCGAGCACCCAAAGATAAAACTAGTATATGGTACCTATCTACCAGCCCCAATTCAATATCTTGTATAAAAATGATGCTCCCCCGTTTTCTCCTGACCCGCAGCTCCTCCCAAGCAGTGAACAACATTCACATGGCCGTCCAGATCCGCTCGCAAGGCACCATCGCCATTTCCCGCCATACCAACGACAGCACTGCCAACAGCAACAGCAACACTAACATCAACGTCAACAAAACTATCAACAACAAAAAGAGCATCATCAAGAATCAACATTCCGAGAGCAGCACCATCCACCACGCCAATTCCCACCACGACTACTTCTCCTCTCTGTCCTCTCTCAAGCGCGACGATGGAGATTATTACTTTGAAGCTCACGCCGAGGCCTTTCTCACGGCGCAGCTACAGCAACAACAGCCGAATAATACGACCAATGAGAAGAATTCAGTCGCACGGTCAAAAAAAATAATAGCCAAAGCCTTTGAAATGGACCTCATCCAATCCTCCAATGCCGTTCACGATCGCGAGTCGTACGATAAAATATTGATATTGATGAGGCATGGGGAAGGGAAGCACAATGTCTTTGAGAGGGAGTGGCTTCGAAAATCAACTACAACGAAATTGATGAATAATACTACCACTATGGAGGAAGCCAATGGGGAGGAGGATTATCCTTTGGATCCCATGTTGACGGGCAAGGTGAGCTAATTGAAATTGCACTCTGTCAATTCTCGCAATCTTATATATAGCATTGAATGATTGTACTATGGTACTACTATCTAGCTAGATACAATACTTCTTTCACTCATTCCGTGTCTTTCATTCACGAAACAGGGATGCGGTCAAATGCTAGCCCTCTCCCGCCAAACCGCCACCTACCTCAATCGCCAAACCGGCCTCACCCCCGACCTCGTCGTCGTCTCCCCCCTCAAACGCGCCATTCAATCCGCATTCATCGCCTTTCCCACCCAAACACCATTGACATCATTGACCAATATTCCATGGATTTGTCATCCCAATTTGATGGAGAGGGCGAATGGACACAAGAGCGAGATGAGGAGTGAGAGTGCTGTTTTGAAAGAGATGTTTCCGGGGGTGGATTTTGGTTTGTTGCAACAAGAGGAAAATGTGGATGGTATTAGTGGTGGCGGTAGCGGTCACAGTAGCAGTAGTACTCAGAAGGTGCCATTGTTTGAGAGCAAGATTGATTTAATGGGGAGGACGGATGAGTTTTTGAGGTGGATTCAGGACAGGGAGGAGAGGGTGATTGTTGGTACGTTCATTATTATTTCGTATGAGTGACATATTTATTATTTACATCATTTTCTTCTAAAAATTCTTACAATTGTATTCATTCATTTTTGACACAGTATCAAGTCATGCGACATGGCTCCAGTCTCTATGCGCCTCTTCCTTGCAGTATGAACCCAATAGCAAGGGTATTGAAATGTTCAAAAAAGGAGAAATGAGATCGGTTGGAATCAAGTTTGAATAAATTCTACTACCTTTAAATAATGATAAGTATACATCATGATGGATGGTGTGGTATTTATTTGGTGTTATTGAAGAATGTACTATTTGATATCGTACCATATCTCTTTGCAAGCAGTTAAAACAGATGCATGTGCTTTTGTTTTGAGTAAATTATTATATTATAGGATTTTTGTTGTTTTACGAAAAAGATACAATGTAGCATTTTACCTGTATCTAGTTGTAAATAATTGAAACGTGGCCGTTTATTCTTCATGTCGCACATTAAATAATGTATCAGGCTGAACACGGTCAAATCAAAAACACTATTGATTTCTCCCTCGCTTCGACACCTGAATCTCCCAACAATGGATGAACCCCTCTCATCTCAAATTTACCGCTCCCTATTTCAAGCGAGAGTGACTAGATAATACTGGACCAATGTAGATCGCCACCAAGATTGAGTCCACCCCAACTTAGTATCCCAAACCACACTTACAGCAATGGGCATTTTTTAATGATAAAAAATACACATGGTGTTTTCATAACTTCAATTATTTATATTTTACTTTCTATCAATGAAGAAAAATAGGTACAAACAATAGATGCCCCCAGCAGGAATATAATATTTAATTCTCTGCGCAAAGCAAAGCAAAATAAGTGTATGTTTGTAGCTCTCTACTTTCTTCAATCAGTGACAGTATTCTTTCACTTTTATTTCACAAATGCTATTAGCTTTCTATGTCAAACTTTTTTAGCTTCTTTCGAAGTTCAATGATTGGTTTTCGAGCTGCATGGGCGATAAGATAAATTCAATACAGACGAAAAAATGAGGAAATACTGTGCATAAAACAAATCAAAGCTGAATCCTGGGGTTGGCATAATATTATGGTGCAAATAACTTACCAGCAATGGAGTCAGAGAATCCCTTGTTGTGATAATGCAAAGAGTTGTAATATCTGTGTTGACGCAAGAGATCAGTTCTTGTAACCATACCAATCAACTGATTTGTATCATCTGTAACAACTGGCATGCACCCAACTAGATTGTGGACATGCAGAAATAGTGAAGGGGGGGATAGAAAAGTAAGCAAAAGCATTCCGTGAACAAGAAAAACAAGAGGAGTGAATAGAAAGACAAGTAAATTACTCACCGTCTGTGTCCAAAAGTATATTTTCTGCTTCGGCCATGGTCATGCTTGACTTTGCAAGTTGAACGTGCTGTTTCATCCACCCCTTCAAAGCGCTCTCCAACGGGCGGTCACTTTCCGGCAAAGTCTTTCCTTGCTGTGCCGCCTTCTCTATTTGTCTCATTCGCTTTTCTTGCTTATTCATCAATCTCATCTTTGCCGCAGCCACTTCTTTGTATGATACCAATCCAATCACTTCATTATTGTCATTTACTACGGGCAAAGCTCGGACATCATAGCGGATAAATAGATCCTCTACCTGTTTTTCAGTCATGGTAGGCTTTGCTGATAAGACAGGACTTTGCATGAAATCCCCAACGGTAAGCTGTTTTGTCAATCCAGTCTCAATAAGTTCGTCGACTAGCTTGTCAAGCACTACCTTTGCCTCGTTCTCGTCTTCCAGTTTGGTCGTGGCCGATGCGGCCTTAGGATGTCCACCACCATTGAATTGTTGAAAAAGTTTGTTCAAATTGACGTTGCGCACGTTAACTCCCGCTTTAACGCGCCCAATGATAGTCATGGTAGAAGGATTCTTTGCGAGTCTGCCTTCTAATTCGGCGCGAAAATTTTCTTCTTGCTTTTGCTCTTCCATTTCGGAGTAGAAGTATACAAATTCTTCAAAGTCAATTTTACCATCGCCATTTGTATCAATGGAATCGATTATACTCTCAAAGTTGTCCTGTTGAAGTGAGGGAACAAAAAGTTTGTCAGAGTTTGCACGGATGTGAATTATCGCAGCTAGTAGTCAAAGTACTCCCCATCTCCTTACTTGTGATATTAAAAAACCCGAAGTACGAAGGGCTGTTGCAATCTCATCCCTTTCCAAGAACCCAGATCGATCCGTATCATGAAAAGCAAACGTAGCAGCAAGTCTCTGCCTTTGAAACGCCATATCCCCTCCCTTCCAGCTATCCGAATTAATCATGCGTGATCCTGCACTGGTAAGCAGAGTAGGTGGGTTGTTTAACACGGGTACTTCCGCCTCAACGGAGGACAATGCTTTCACTGTGCTTCGTTTAACTTTTTGCAATCTATCCGCGGCCTCTTTGCTCAATTTCGTTTTTTTCGCATTGTCCCCCTTTTTACCTCCTCCTCCACTGCCTCCTCCTTTGTTTCCTCTTGTAGCTTCATAGCATACAGCAAGAAGGAATACATCACTGCTGCTCAAGTCGAGTGCATCTTTAGTGACGGCAGCAAGACCTGAGATGAAACCATCCGCACTAATATGAATGGGACACACACACACAAGTTGAAGTTGTTAATAAAAAAGGAAATTACCATTCTTTCCCCCATACAGACCTTATAATAATATATGCCGGTGCATGCAATGAGATTCGTAAACTCACCTCAAAAGAACTGTCGATATAGTCACACCATGAATTGTCGTTGAATTGACATTTATCAACGCCTGTGTCAGCACCCCCTGCTGTTCGTCACTCAAACTTGGTTTTGCATGCTCGGCAATCGCCGCTTGACTGGCTCCCATTTCCATGGCCCATCCCAGCATGCTTGCATCTTTTGCAGTCTTTTTATTTGTAAACGAATAAATAATATTATACGCAAAGAGTGAGTTGAGAATGAATAAATACAAATATGAATGAGAAAAAATTCATGTTTCTGTTGCCAGATTAAATAATATAATTTCAACAACAACCATAATAATAACAATAATAATAACAATAATAACAATAATAATAATAACAATAATACACTCACTGTAGAATCATACACCAAACTTCCCGTGTCCGAATGTATCCCCAACGCCAAAATAGTCGCCTCCGCCTCCGTCATTTCCACCTTTTTATTCCTCAACCGTTCCGAAATCATGGTCGATACACTCCCCACATTTTCCACAATGTAATTGACCGCTTCGGGAATATCACTCTCGGCATCGACGTGATGATCGACAATGGTGACGCCCAATTTTGCTTGGGAGAGGAGAATGTCGGCGGGTCCTAGGCGATCTCTTCTTTGGGCGTCGACGAGTCCCACCCGTTGTAGTCCTTGGTAGGGATTTGCAATTGTTGCTTTGGATTGGTCCTTGTTGCCATTATTATTGTTGTTGTTGTTGTTACTGTTGTTGTTACTATTGTTATTTTTCAAATCACTGTCGGAAAATCCGGGGAGGGATTTCAAAGATCGAATTGGAAACAAGTGTTTATGAAGGGATAGGAAGCGTTGTACGTCGGGATGGGCACCTCGTGGTAAGACGACGTAGGTGGGCAATGGACCATGAACAATACTCCTCTCTTCATGGTCATTATTATTATCATCGTCGTCACCATTACCGTTGTCATCGCCACTGTTGTTGCCATGATTGAGATTCAAATGATCTTCATCATAAATCCCCATACTCCATAATTTAGCCAAACCAATGGCTGATGCCAAAGTATCAAAATCAGCGGTAATGTGAGTGCATACGACATTGTAGGGTGCTCCCTTCTTTTCGTTGACGCTTGGGGGTGGTTGTTCTTCCATGATGGTGGCGGCGGTGGCAATGTTGTTGTTGTTGTTGTCGTTATCATTGGTAGTAGTAGCGCTAGTAGGACTCGTGTCCGTTGTTTGTTTGGCATTAGCATTGGAGGAGGATGTTTGTTTGGATTTTTTGGTGGGGTTGGCAATAGTTGGAGTGTCATTGACAATGGAGTTTGTACTACTGCTGCTGCCGCTGCTGCCATTATCATGAATGGCACTGGAAACATCTTTGGCTTCATTGTCATTCATTGTGGATGCCACACTTTCGGATGTGAACGTTGGCATAGCTTCATTTCCCATGATTGTTTTGTCGCTAGAACTACCGCCCTTGTCATTATTTTGATTCGTCTCTCCCATCAAAGACGAAGTAGTAGCAGTAGCAGTAGCAGTAGTAGTGCTCCTCTCGATAAGAAAGGCAGCGGTCATGATTCGATCCCTCCCCTCGTGATCATCATATTTGGACCTTCCTCGACGTGTCTTGATTTTTTTAATACCAATATTTTCTTCAATGAAATCCACCAATGTGTCGATCGTATCGTCATCGTCATCATCATCATCATGATCATCATCATCATGATCGTTGGTGGTATTACTGGTAGTGGCGACATTTGCATTATTTCCCTTGCTCTTGCTCTTGCTCATCTTTTTTTGTTGCGTAATGTCATCAAATAGCTTATCGAAATACTCATCGTCTTGATCGAGTTCGTTCAGCACAACTGATGTTGTTGGCGGTGGCTCAATAATGCCGTCACTGCTGTCACTGCTGTCGTTGTTGTTGTTCAACGAGGAAAATAATAATCGCACACTATTTCTATTGCTATTGCTATTGGAATTGGAATTATTTCGTTGTTTCGACGCCGCAAAGGAAAATGACAATGGAGCTTTCGGGTGGATGAATCCCGTCGCAGCAGTTGCAGCAGCAGCAGACGCGGCCGTTCGTTTATTGGATTGAAATGCGGCACTCGTCATGGTGGCCATGGTGGTGGTGGTGGGTGGCGAGAATAATGCCATTTGCAACAGAAGTAGCAGAAGCGGCTGTCCACATGGGAAAGTGACGCACGGCCACGTCCTCGATGCCCTTGGTGTTCTTGGTGTTCTTGTTCTTGTCATGTCGGTCGCATTATTCCGCGATTGCATTGTAATGATGGATGTGGGTGTTATCGCAATGAGTTATCGTAGTGAGTTAATGTTAGTTAGTTATCCTCTGCCGGGCTGCGGCTGCGGCGGCTGGTTGAATTGTGAGAACTGTGATGTGATCTAATAAATGTGACACTTGACAAGTGCGATGCGTCGTAATAATCTTGCAGACTTTTTATAATCTAGTAGTATCGTAGTAGAGCCTCGTCGTCATCATTCAAATGAACGAACGTGCACTTATCTCGCTCGCATTGGCAGTACCAATGCTGATGATGATAGATTGCTGTTCGATTGCCTTCGAATGCAGCGGCCGGCGGGTTGAGATTGTGTCTGCGATGCGGGGGCTTCGTTCGTTGGAGATGATGATTTGAATGATGGTTCGTCGCGGCAAAACAAGAAATAAAATAATGGGATCTTCATGACACCTCGCTCTCGCCTCTCGTGATTGACTCATGACACATCATGACACATGACACAGCTCCCAAGACTCAAAAGGCATCTCATTTGACTCGACTCATGCGATGAAAATGGCAATCATACCATGATTGAATTTGGAAAACACTCATCAGTGTTGATTGTTTTGTGTTCAAATGCAAATTATAATTCTATTATTTTCAATGTTAGAGGTTCGGGGTCATTGTTATTGTCACTATCACTACTGGTACTGCTAGAAGAATTGTACTGGTACTGGTGGTGGTGGTGGTGTTGGTGTTAGTGGAGGGTGGTGGTCACATCATGGAATTAAAGTCCCAATTGCAATTGCTTACGGGTACGGGACTGTTTGGTCCTTTTGAGATTTGGATTTGTTTTTTTTGTCCCAGGAAGAACGACTCGGGACGACTCGGGACTTTTCTTGAATTGGGGACTTATTTACTTAGTGTGCTTTACTAGATAACATCTGTGCAGTAGACATTGAGATCAGAGAAATGAAAAAGCGTTGGCATAGCAAAATGGTTGCAAAAAGTGTACCTAAACATCTGAAAGCGCTCGATGACCGCTCGCGGTAATAATTATCTGAACAAATGTGATAATATCCTATGCGCGGTAATTAATTCTGTAAATTAGGATAGTATTTTTTTCAATATGTCGTTTAAAATTAAATTCCGATATTAAAGGATTATGCACGCTCGTAAATGTGCCAGTATTACTTATGTAATAAAATCGAAATGAAATCTAAAACATCAGAATTTAAATCCGTAAATTGTCAGACATATTAATTTAATAACTTTTGTGATATCGGACATAATGACCTAAAAATAATAGGTAGTTATTGTGAAGTCATTTTAAAGTAAAATTCCTTACAATCGTGAATTTGATAATCAACAACCAGACATTGTTGCGCGTCGCGAATTGTTATCCCGATCCTCTTTTGCCATGCTGTTCAAGGCTAAAACTGTTGACAGTCTTCTGTCTTATGCCGCAAATGTGAACTATGATCCCAACAAAGCTGGCACACCGTCTCATCACGGTGGAGAGATTGGAGGATTGCTCGCGTGCAAAATATTGAAAATCTTCAATTTGAGATCCAAAGATATGTTCAGAGAACTCGGATTTGGACGTGGTGGCTTTCTTATCTGCGTACAGTTGTTGCACCAGAACATCACGTGCTTCAGTG
>JALLAR010001298.1:0-14847 GCA_036939335.1 Conticribra guillardii
AAGGGTCACAATGCCAAATTTGGAAAACAGGGGTGTGGGTCATGAAACAATTTCCAGATTTATTATCGAGATGCTCACATCAGTTTCTTTCACATGAACATTATTTTTTATAACCAACAACATTACAATAGCAGCACCGACGGACCATATAAAAATAAAAGAGCATCGCCATTAAGTATAATATTATTATTACATCATCACTGTACTAACAGACTGTAACCAGTAGCTTGTTCAAAACCCCGGCCATAGTACCGGCAGAAGTACCAGCAGCAGCATTCCCAGCACCGCCCCCCCTCTCCCAAACCGAAACCGGCGCACTGGCCACCGCTCCTCTGCAAAACAACTCATAAAATCCGGCAAAGTAGCAATTGGAGATAGAAAGCTGAGATATAAAAAATGGGCACTCCAATGACTCTCGTCCGTCTTCAGGACTGGATAGACGAAAGATCTGATTCGATCATCGGAAATGAGGACTTTTTAAATTGCAGCTTGAATTTAGCATGGATGATAACCGAACGTCTCTGCCAGATTGAGAAGTTGGCCAAAACAACACAGCCTGCGAAACGTCGATCATCGATTACAGCACAAACGTCAACAACTTCTGAACTACCAGCAATCAGTGTTGAAATGGGCTTCTTTACAAATTTAACAGATGAAATGATACAATCATTCCATGAGACGAAGGAAGAAGAGGAGAAGGTACAGGGCAACGAGCTTTGCATGGGGTTCTTTTCCAAAATGGAAGCTGAAAGTGAAAGAACTGATGGAAACGATAGTGATTGTGCAGGGCATGGAGCAAGTGCAGATTTTCAGATATTGAAAGATGCCGAAAGAGGCGCATTTTCACAGGAAGACGTCGGCGAAGATTTTGATGTTTTACTATCTGAATCATGCCAAGATTTCTCATTTGACATACCATCCATTAAGATCGTACGCGTCAAATTATTTGGCGGAGACAACTCGCCCAAGTCAGTTATCAACTCGCGCTCTGCTTGCTGTGCATTGGGACGAGTACTGTTGGAACTATTCTCGAAGGGGAAATCTCGTTCAATGACCCTTGCAGCGGGATCTCAAGAGACTGCCTCGGGACTTACTAAACTGAACATCCAAGAAAAAACTGTAGATACCGTGTTGCCGCCACCTGGCAAGCGAAAGAGTCAAGGGGGTGGTGTGTCAAGTCAGAAACCAGATTCATTAAAAGCAAAGGAATACCTTCTTGGTTGTGGGTTGCCTATTTCAATATGCAGACTCGTGTCTGATCTTTTGGATGCTGGCAATCAGAGTGATCTCGCTCCAGATTCTGCAATCACGTCACTTGGGCAGGCGCTAAGTGAATTGACCCAAATGAAAGAACACCCAACACATTTTCTCTTTGATTGCACTTGCCCTGAGCAGGCAACAAAACGTATGTACCTTTTTCGTAGCATTGATCAAAAATTATATGGCAGAGATAGTGAATTGATCATTTTGAATGGATTGGTGCAAAAGATTGCTGATCATGATTCATCAGACAAGAGGGACTCGGGCTTTCTTTGCGAGGCAGCATTTCTCTCGGGGCATTCGGGTAGCGGAAAATCAAGCCTAATGCATAATATTCTGCATTCGTGCGAATCTAATGATTGGTTTGTGTTGAGTTGTAAATTTGATCGGAAGATGTCGCCAATGGGGACAGTGAGTTGTTTTCTTTTGATTTTGTTGTATCAATATGAAACTTTTTGTGTATTTACTTCATTTTAACAAATGCGCTAAATTATGTTGCCAAATCCATGTTTGCGCTCAATTTCAGTTTGCCAAAGCCTTTGATATTTTTTTCGTAGGGTTGGTCACAAGAACTTTAACTGGAAACAACAATCGGGACACTTCGTTAAACGCATCTGTTGACCAAATTGCCCAGTCAATCAACCAGTCCATTGATAGTGACGATCTTTTACAATTGAGTAAACTCATTCCAAACCTGATTCCTTTAACAAGCAGAAACCGAGGCTCTGGTTCTTTTGGTGGCACATTTGAAAGAATACCGAGCCCACAAACAAATGATGCAAACTTGCCATCAACTATAATGGGTTCAGGAAGGAATCGTCTTTATAACATATTCCGCCTTCTAATGAAATCGATTTGTTGTGGCCGTCGCCCTGTGCTACTTGTTCTGGATGACCTACAATGGGCAGATGATCTAAGTTTGGAGGTAATAGCAAATTGTGTTACACCATCAGTATCATCAGCATCAGCTCATTCACACCAGGGAGGTTTGCTTCTGTTAGGGAGTTTCCGTGAAAATGAAGTCTCGGGAGATTGTTCACTTATGAAGCAGATCAAGGAAATGGAAAATGCAGAAGGAAACATAAATGTCAAAAGGTTGGCCATTGCAGAACTTTCGCAATGTGATATTAATCATANATATTAATCATATTCTTTCCTTCAATATTGGTCTTCCCATGCGCCTTACTCGGTCGCTTGCAGAAATTGTCCATCAAAAGACCAGAGGTAATCCGCTTTTTGTGAAGGAGTTTCTGGAGTCATTGATTGCCAGCAAAATAATGACCTTCTCCGTCAAATTGCGAAGGTGGAGATGGGATGAGGAAATCGTGGACATCAAAATGATTTCAAAAAGTGTGGCAGAGCTCATCACCAAAAAAATCTGCCATCTTCCTGAAAACGTTCTGACAACCTTGAAAATAGCCGCTTGTTTTGGGTCTCAAGTAGAAGTGTCAACAATGAGAATATTGAATTCCGACGAAACAGCATTTGATATGATGGGTGCTCTTGAAATGGCAATCAAGGAGGGATTAATGGAAAAGGCTGGTCCAATCTATGCATTTTCACATGACATGGTGGAACAAGCCATTTATAACTCTATACCAATAGACAGTCGGAAATGGCTACACAAACATATTGGTTCAATCTTGATCCAGAAATCATTGCCTTGCCAAGCGGGAATTCGCGCGCTTGGAATTGATCAAATCAACTTATGCAAAGACAATGTTGTCTTGTCACCAGAGGAATGTTCGAATTTTGCAAACATCAACCTGGCTGTCGGAAAACATGCTATGGCCTCATTTCAATACGAAGAAGCACAATCATACTTCAAGGCAGCAATTTCGTTGCTGCAGGTCAATCATTGGGAAACACAATACTCTTTGAGTTTGGAGTTGTATGAAATGTTGGCTACTGTCTGTTTTATTTCTGGTGATGCTGATGACATTCAATGCCGATTGCATGCTATTTTGTTGCATTCAAAATCATTTGATGACAGCATTAATGCGAATGCAATGCTCACAAAGGTATTATGGGCAAGTGGAAAATTTACTGAAGCAATCAACACTGGTCTACGAGTTCTTGCGGATCTGGGAGAAGTTTTCCCTGAAGAAATACAACTAACTAATGTGATGGATGCACTGAGTGAAGCACGTTTGTCACTAATGGACATCACAGCGGATAACATGCTAAGCTCACCAAACATGCTTTCCTCGGCAAGCTTAAATTCGATGAAGTTCATGAGCTTGTTGTGCAACTATGCTTTTAGTTGCAAACCTATGCTGTTACCTTTTTTGAGTTGCAGAATGATAAAAATGACCCTACAATCAGGATTCTGCGATGACTCAATAATTGGGTTTGCCATGTTAGCACAAGGACTTGTATCATTTGCGGATGACATTGAGTTTGGGTATCGCGTAGGAAAAATTGCGCAGTCTCTCATGGCAGTTTCGAAAAACACGCACGCCATTAGATCAAGACTGATTCCGGTTTTAGGAGGTGGGGTAATGTTGTTCGTAGAGCCACTTCAGTCCGTAGGACAAGAAATGAGGGATGCTCTCAAATCTTGCAAATTGGCAGGTGATGTTGAGGGTGCAATGTTGTGTAGGTGGGGGTATGGCATTGTGTCTTTTTATTGTGGGATGAATCTGCGTGCTCTCGAAAAAGAACTCTTGGATTTTTTTCGCGAACTGGTAAGCACATGCCCATACTATAGCGTTTTTTTTGTGAATTATTTTTGTTCTTAATCCAGTGGTTCACATGTTGTTATCATATTTGTCTTGAACAGGCAAAGCATACACATGCCCTGCCTTATTATGCTTCCATGAGCATGGCATCTGCCTGCATCACTTTATCAGGAAGCAACTTCTTAGATATTGTCAATAAGATCATTGATATGAAGAGTCATGATGAACTTGTTGTGATAGCAGAGCAAATGAAGAGTCCGCACCTTACATTTCATGTTCAACTTCATGAGGTTTGCATAGCGTTTTGGCGTAGAGACTTCAATGCAGTTGTTTATCTGACTGAGGAGCACAAACTTGACAAGATTAAGCGACCATTACAATTTTACTCTGTTTTTTATGTAGGCATTGCGGCTTTAAATGTTGCAAGAGACTCAAATAATTCCAAGTTGAAAATCATTGGGAAAGCGTCTATTGAGAGAATGGTGTACTGGACTAATCATTCGCGATGGAATTTTGAGAACAAATTGCTCTTGCTTAGAGCAGAATTGCATTATCTTGAAGACGAGCAAGAATTGGCCGTGGCCGCCTATGAATCCGCCATCAAATCTGCACACGATCATCATTTTGTGCACGAAGAGGGATTGTCTTATGAATTGTATGGACATTTTTGCTTGACAAACTCCACAACAACAAAAGCGTTGCAACAATTCAGCTTGGCCCGTGAGAAGTATTTACAATGGGGTGCAACAAAGAAGGTGCATGAAATGGAGGAAATGAATGAACACTTGCAGAACATTGCTGACAATGAAGATCTAGCAGAATACATCATGAATATGTGATCTGATACATCACCGTTCGTGTTTCTATTGAGCGATTGATAGATGAAAAGAATTGTACTGAGGACAAGGAGGTCTTTGAGCAATGTGTGCGATGGGAGCTGCATTGTATAATATTATATATTATTAGTACTATATTGATGTAAACAGATTGATGCACAAGGTGTGTGTCCTTTTTCTGTCGTAGGTCTAGGTAGATGTCTATCGTGCTTGGATAGTACAATCAATGGTGCCTGGAACGAAAAGAGGTAAATTGATGGAACAATTAATTGAGTCTATCTCATTGTGTGTGCCAGCTTTGTGCATGCGTGTATGGTCTCACCGGACGTGACTTCGATTCGTTGCTATTCGTCGTGTCGCATGACACGCTCTTGCATTGCCGGCAAACGCCGACTATTACCTAGGTCCTTGAGACCTGGATGGAAGAGTTTGTGCTCTTTGTGGTCCCGACTGCAACGCTGTTTGGTTTGATGCCCTCGGCGTATGAAGACTCCTGTTTTGGTTAGAACTTGTCTGCATAGAAAATTTTAAAAGCTATGTAATTTCCTAAGTTGTTATTATGTTATGTTATGTTGGGGAGAGTGGTTGGAGGTTGGACGGATAGATTTTGTTCCATAGTTCACCCATTATGGTTAAAAAAAATAGGTAGATAAACAAAAACTTCATAAGTAAGTATGTCTTCATAATTTTGATATTATTACCTTTTTTTCTCCACATAATATTTCCCCACAATGATGATGAGCCGTCTCCCAAGTGTCGTTGCCGGGCTTCTGTTCCACTTCAATGGCCCCATAACTGCCTTCCAACTTCCTCCATCCAGGCGACTGACTTCTAAAGGCTCCCTAACCTTGTCATCCTACCTCGACTCACTTTCCTATCATGTCGACCAACCTCCTCCATCGTGGTCTCCTCCTCCCATCCCCGCAATTTCTTCGTCCTCGTCAGAAACAGGAAGCAGCGACCACGATTCCAACGACATCTCATTTTACCACGCACCCCTAACCTATTTTGACATCTCTAAGTTAGATCCCAACGGACCACGCAAAAATGCCGACGTCGGCACCCCCCACGACTTTACACGTGAGCTGGTGGATCTCGGCGTCGCATGTGTGGGTTCATGGTTTTGCACCGCCGGTGGATGGCCATCTCCCAATCAACGCGGTACTACAGAAGTGATGTACGTTCTCGAAGGCAATGGATGCTTGACTGACGTTGACGGAATGAAGCACTATTTTGGTCCGGGAGATACAGTCATTTTGCCAAAGGGATGGAGTGGACGCTGGGATGTGTTGAAAGACATTAAAAAGATTTGGTTTGTACATGAGCATCCCAACATTGAAGAGTTGTCTAACCCCATTCGAGCGGTAATTAATGGATATCACACATTGACATCGATGGAAATGCAAGAATCGCATGGGGTGTACAAGATGTCGGCAAGGGGAAATCCTGAAATTTATTCTCAACAGATTTATAGTGTGGGGCCAACCAAAGTGGGCAGCTGGGTCTGTACACCTGGAGCATTGAATATTGAGAATTTAAACTCAAACCTTGGGTTCCATGTTTTGGAGGGAGTCGTGTACATTATAGATGCAGAGAGTGAGATGGGACAAAGTAGAAAGTGCATGGCTGGGGATACGGTATTGTTGCCCCAGGGATGGAATGGAAGTTTAGAAGTAGTGGAGACTGTGAAAAAGTTATGGACTACTATGGATGCTTAATGGATAGAACAAGAAGTAACAATCAATTTATTGGGCATATCATTTAAAAGAGGACTTCGTTTCGACATTTGGGTAGATATTAATATTGCTGTAAGTGAATGACTGTGAACATTACTTCTTAGAATAATTATCTGTTCGTACACAACCTCTTCGATCGAAGTAAGATACAAGAGGTGTTCATGTTTTGAACTTAATTTTATTCAGTAAATAGTCATTGTGATAAGATGGTAATTAACAAAATGGTTGTCCATTTTTTATTACCACGGTAGAATTTCTTTGATCAGCCTTCTAACGACTACTCGACGTTGTATTAAGGTCAAAAAAAACCTCAAAATAATGGATGCGGTGAGAGATTTGCATCGAAGAAGTAGTATCTGGAGAGGTGGTGACGTTCGAGGTTGAACATGGTAGTGCCAGCGGTGCCATGTTTCATCCCATTTTCCCATTGGAACATGTTGTATTTTGTCGTTAAATTCCATTTTCCTTAGTAGCTGATAATATATGAAAATAAAAGAATGGAATCCTTCAAATTTCTTTTAATAATTACTTGCATTATAAACTTAGTCCTTATCTTGTCCAAGCTTCTTGACTCCACGAAGACGTCCGGTCCTCCTGGCTCCGATCAAACCAACCTTACGACCAGAAGGAGCCGCTTGGGAAACGGTCGACGGACGACCGATGTGCTGGTGGTTTCCTCCTCCGAAGGGATGCTCCACGGGATTCTTTGCCACACCCCTAATCTTGGGCCAGCAGTTCCTCTTAACGGCGTACTTGTGGTAAGCACGTCCAGCCTTGAGGAGGGGCTTATCAGTACGTCCACCTCCGGCGACGACTCCGATTTGGGCACGGACATCGGACTTGACAGTCTTCTTTCCTCCAGATGGGAGACGGATACGGGTGGTACCCTTCTCGTCATCGTGGGCAATGACGACAGCGAAGCATCCAGATCCACGGGCGAATTGTCCACGGTCACCGGCACGGGCTTCAACGTTGCAGACAATGGTTCCCTCGGGAACTTGCTTCAAAGGAAGAACATTTCCGCAGGTAAGGGCGGCCTTCTTTCCGCAGTAGATGAACTGTCCGGTGTACATACCCTCGGTGGCAACCATGAGCTCAGTGTCCCTCTTGTAGCGGTAAGCATTCAAGAATTGGATCTTGGCAACGGGTGCACCTCTTCCGGGGTCATGGAGGATCTCCTTGATGACACCACGGACGTAGCCGCGACGTTCGGCATAATCGATGGAGCGGAGCTTGACGGCTCCCTTACGAGTGCGCACATGCGCCTTGAAGATGGTGGACTTACCCTTCCTTTGCGCCTATCAGATTCAATATAATTGAATATTCATTGAACGCCACCGAGATTCGTTTCATGAATCGATGTGGTGGGTATGCATTATCCATTGAACCATAAGTGGAACAAAATGGCGTCGCATCGTGGGTTTTTATGGGCAATCCGATGGGGATTGGGACCAAGGCCAAATGGCACCACGTCACATTGTTATTGTTATTGCAACGCGCGCAATGTTAATATGGACAAAACCATTTTCGAGGAGGTAACCATTGCCATGGATACGCAGATGTGTCGAATCATAGAATCATAATATTTCCGTGGGTTGTTGAATTAAGTGACGAGGCGTTCATCGGTTTCGATTTTTTGTGGAGGAGGGGAGAAAGGATACTACGTGACGTTAGCACTATGGATGAAAATTAAGAGACCCGCGCTGCCTACAAAACACCATCAACACCATGGTCATTGTTGGCTCAGATTTATCATTCATTATTCATTTCCGCCATCTCGGGTCTAACTTACCTGGACGTACTTTCCCATGGTTGATAGATGGGTTGTTTCTTAAAAATGGATTGATTTGTATGTTCAATTTCGTTGCACCCGTCTGCAAAACGTCGAGCCACTTTTTCGTCATACTACGTGCTACATAGCTCTACATACATCTTTTCTACTACTGAGTCCGCAATGACGAAAAAATCAAGTAAGTGATAACTGAATAGGAATGATATTTGGGATTGATAGTAATAGGGAACATTATTTGCCTGCATATTTCTTCTTGCATAGTTTTAGTAGTAGTACTACTACCTAGATTATTTTTAAGATTATTTGTTACTCCCCTACTACAACCTACATTACCTCCTCTCTGTGTAGATAGAGGAGAGAGAAGAACATGATAATGGTGGGGGGGGCTGCTTGGTGAATATGCAGGATAATGAGGTCTATCTTAGATATCATTACTTGTAGTTGTAGAATATGCTGGCATTATCTCTCCTGGTATCAATGATCATGCTTCTCCCACAATGACATTCCACATTCTGCCATCTTTCTTCCCACAGTGGCCCAATTAGTACTTCATCGAGTTGCAGAATATTGTGAGAGAAACTCCCAATCTGCTGCATTCCATGTTGCATGAGACATGAGATAATGTGAAAGAAAGCGGGATGATATTAAATCATTCAACAGTCAATGTGTTTTTGGATTGTGAGTGTACTGCTGAGAATTTGAATGTTGTAGATATTCACATTTTTGAAGAACTTGTCTCATATCATCAATTGACAAAAAATTGGAGTCATGCAAAGACAAGGAACTCTCCTTACACTTACACCATATTTAGATTTTGGAAATTAATATTATAATGTTCTCTCCTTTCTGTCTTTGCATTTTGAAACATATTGGGGCCTGGGCCCCATACCTTATTTTCTCTGATCTGCCCCCCTCTGGATGAATTCTAAGTTTAAAAAATGAATAATGAGGACAATGAACTAATATTAGTATATTACGATTAGTTCAGATATAACAAAATTGTTTATCAACTCCACAAAGAACAAATGAATCCTGACTCTGGATCTATGATATGTATCTCTACCATCACTCTGGAGATAGAGTAATTTGTAGTAATATGTTGTATATCTATCACTAGTAGGATAAAGCAAAAAGCAGATCACCATCATACATGAGCAGTTCAAGAAATTATGATTAGGCTATCTAATGTGTAATGTGTTCGTAATAATTACTAAGGGCTATACATTAAAAAACACATTGGCATTGCCATCGTCCAGGCATAAAAAAGCTCAATATCAATGTACAATGTAACTTCCCTTGAAAACAGGGGGGGGGCAACAATAGGGTTTTGTATGCTTAAACATGATCAGCTTGTTATCAATGTGCTGATCATTTTGGTGGTGATCCCAAAAGCATAAAATATGCAGTTCATTCTGTAGCACAAAGAGAATCTACTACATTGGTACTAACTAGGCTGACCCTATGGATAGGGATAGCCTAAAAACTGTAGGATTGTTAGTGACAGTGCACTGGAGGTAGACTTATTGGCAGTCAGCTCCAGACTCAAAGTTCTTCATTAAACAATTTTTGTTCCTACTTAGAATGTAGGCATTCTATTTATTTTTTCTGTTAAAAATTATATACCTTTAATTACTAGCTCCTATCCTATGTATTATTCAAATTGATTGGGCTGGCAGGCGCCAGAGCAATCTGGCAAGAAAAATAATGCTATGATTTGCATCATTGCCATTGCATGAGCAACAACACTCAAAAAGCTGAGCAAAAATTCAAAAGCGAGGCCAAAGATGGTGAAAGTCAACAAGGATGCTGGCGGATTGCTTTCATCAATGCCGCTGTTACAGCCATTGATGCTCCCATGACAAGTCTTGGCAGATAACAATATTATAACATCGGCTCCATCATAACCACTGTACCTGCAACTGATGTCTATCAGTCTTTCTATTTTGTAGTGTGTAGTAAAATAAGAAATAAATATTTGTAGACTGATGGCTTATCAATCTTTTTTGCATCTCTTGCTCTTGTTAGTTGTTGAGCTATCAAGTACTTACTTGAATCGTGCTTTTTTTCATTAATTGTTCTATTTTCAACTCTTATAATTTATTATCTCACGTGATTCAGATAAAAAAATATTATCAATATTATTATTACTATTACGATTAATATTAATAGTTAACCGAATGAATTTAGTGGTTGATGAGATGTAGCAATAAACTGAACAAATATTTATTCTTTATTTCATTACATAACTAAGAGATCAAACACTCCTACACAATATTATGTATGAAGGACCCACCCTCTGTTTGAGAATACCCCTCATGCCCTTCCTTCTAATGTACCTGTCACTGTGTTGATTGTTTTATATTGTATTGGTACAATACACACAAATGAAATGTTCTCCTATGACGATGGAATAGATCCATATTTTCCAGTCAACTTGGCATTGTTTGTGGAAGCACTCCTGTTGTTCTTGTTGGTGGTGTAGGCAGAACCAATACCAATGGCAATGGGGGTGGTGTTAAAGTTGGTCACAGTGTAGTGAGTGTGGGTAGAGAAGACAGTGGGAAAGGGTTGACATTCATCATTGCCTGTTCGGTTTCTAGTGGCTGGGTGGCATAGATGTGAGAGGCAGTAGGCCTTTTGCATTATCCGTTTTAAACAGAGATTAGTTGTTGTTTGATGGGTTTGACAATTGCCATCAGCCTACACTGACCATCACTGACAATTACAAGGGGGGTGGTGGTGATGGCAGTGACATTAACAGTGCTTTGGTGGTGTTGGTGTTGGCACTGGCACTGGCACTGACATTGACATTGGTGATATGGTGTTGGTGTGGTTGGCATTGGTGTTGGCATTGGTGATGGCAATCAGCTGTCCTTGTTGGCTTTTGCCATCTTCAGCTCCACTTTTGGTTTTTTGCTTGGATTTTTATGCGTTGTTGACTCTTGATTGCAAAAACATTTCTTACCAGATTGCTCTGGTGTGTGCCAGCCCATCCAATTTGAATAATACATATGATCTAGTAATAAAAGGTGTAAGTAAATTCTAACAGAAAAAATATAAAAATGCAAACCTTCATTCTATTTAAGAACAAAACTTATTTCATGTAGAACTTTGAATGTGGAACATACTTCCAAGAAGTCTGCTTCCATATGAATGTCACTAATGATCCTTCAACCATGTTTTATTTCTGCTTCTTCTCTGAAATCAGAGTTCTGACTCAAGATAAATCTCTACTACATCTGCTCTCTGTATCTGCCCTCTGTATCTGCCCTCTGTATCTGCTCTCTGTATCTGTATCTGCATCTGCATCTGCATCTGCAACTGAAACTGAAACTGAAACTGCAACTGCAACTGCAACTGAAACTGAAACTGAAACTGCAACTGAAACTGAAACTGAAACTGAAACTGAAACTGAAACTGAAACTGAATCTGAATCTGAATCTGAATCTGAAACTGAAACTGAAACTGCATCTTGGATAGAGATGTTACTAACTATTCACCTCACAATTATTGTCAAAATAATGTAAATCCAAAATCTCCCTGATGGTAGTCACTTCACAGTAGTACACAGTGCTTCGTGTCATCTATCATCCTGTATTGCATGAAAACACTAGTGGGTCATATTTTTCCTTCAGATGTAAAACATGTTTGAGAAAGAAATCTGGTTAATTCTCAAGACAGCATATTTATTACTTTTTAAATAGTAATATTTTGGGAGGTTTTCAGGGTAAGGGTGAGTAGGGGGATAAGGTTTTGCTTGAGGCGTGGTTCATTTTGTATGATACTTTTGGTGAGTAATATCTTCCTTTTTGTTGCATACTTTGTTGGTGTTTGATGACTGAAAAAGATGATGAACTAGAGGGGTGGGTAAACTGAAATTTTAAAATAGATTTGTTTGGCCAAAAGATAATGAATAATAATTATAATATTCAATGTTAATGAGACTGTCAAATACAGGAAAAAACAGGACCTATACTCCATTTGTTTTAATTTTGTTTTCTAAAGTCATATACTTTTTAGGAGCAGTAGGCATGTATGTACAAGTTATAAAATAATTTAAAAATGAAGCAATTGATAGATATTTTTTGAGCTTCATTGATTTTGGTCTTGATGGTGTGACATTGCCCCGTACATGAAAAAATTATGGACCAGAGTGAATATGATGCTTTTGTGTGCCACCCACGCGATAAAATCTTCAAAACACAGTTTTTGGAATTTGGTCATAAAAGTGGTTCTTTTAATTGATCAAATCAAGGTCAAGGACTGCCTGCTGATAAACTTGTTTTAAGTTTTATAAGTTTTGAGAAAAATATGGATGATAAACTAGAAACTAGCTTAGAAAAATTAGCACAAAATGGACCCCTCGAGAAACTCTCTAGTAAAAACTGGGTTGGTTCTGCCTAGCTTTCACTTACATAGTAAACACAATTAAACCAGTAAAAACTACAACAAACCAACTCATGTGTAGAAACATCACACTGTTATTCAAGATTTGGATAGCTCTTATTTATTAGACTATTTTAGAATACCAGATGATGCATTTTTTGTATTATTTTACAAGAAAAGTTGGATAGTTTTGCTAGTTAAATTGCCTTGATTATGGCCACCTCCCACAAATGACAACATAAAATTTAGATTCGCTTGCTGTTGTTATTTTGACTTATTCTGTTGATCTGAATTGTCAGAACTACTTTTTTTCAAAAATCCTATTTGCTGGTGAGAAAATCGACTCGTACATAAATTTCTTAATACTTATCTAATGGAGTTCAGAAATGACCCCTGCCAAATCATGTGAGACATTTGACCACTGTCATTTCTTTTACTAATCATATTGAAGGCAATTTCTTCAAAAACATGGATTGCCAGAGGAACCCGATAATTGATATATTTGTCATTTGGCAAGAGAATAATCAATGACATTATCAGATCAATCCTTTTGTATGAGATATGTGAGCATGTTTTTTTGTTGCCGTTTGTTGTTTTGCCATAGGTCGTGATAGGTGTAATTGAACTTGAATTGACACATGAGTGTGTTAAATAATATGAGGGATGGCCTTCAATATGATCGTTCCCTGATCAATTAGCCTCATCTAGCCATGCTTACTAATATTATCACAATAATAATTAAAAATACATAGTAAGTAGCAACATTGTATGAGCATGATGTTACAAACACCTACCCAGACAAGCACCAACCAATGTGAGGCAATTTTAACTTAGCTCATAAAATATCTATTTCAGTGTTTCAACACATTTAGTAATGAAATGCATATTGGATTTGCATTTCGTTTTCTTGCTCATTCACTTCCTCCTGTTCCTGTTGCTGCTGTTGAATATGATCCTGCTGTTGATGATGGTCGATATTGTTGGTAATGTTTGTTGTCTCGGCGTTGTTATTATTGCCAAAGCTACTTCTCTCACAACCGATATCACATTTGTTCATCATTTCAATATTGATATGGACATTTTGTTGCTGAACCTGCTCTTGCTGTTGTTGATGTTGTACTGTGTCATCCCTCACTTTCAAGTCCTGTGCCAAACTTTGAATGTAGGCCATGGCATTGGCTTTGCTATCCATCACCCCGTCATTCATATTGCTGATAATATCATAATCATCGGGCACTGAATGTTCGTGATTTATCTGCTTTGAATTTTCTATTTTTGCGGTAGAAGATGAGTGTTGTAGAATTTGATTCCAAATCTCCTTCAGTGCATTGTTTTGTTGTCGTAATTCCGTCAATTCGCAGTATAATGATTCGATTTCGAACTTGGTTCGTCCTTCGCTTCTTTTTCTCTTCGTTTTCATCATTGTTAGACACTCGTGAGAATGTGCACTATCCTCGAGTGAACCTCTACGATGGTCGCGTGTACGCCCCAAACGATGATGAATGTCAAAACTATCCGTATTTTCGTGGTCACTTTCGTCGTTGCAGTTGTCGTTATGAGTTTCGTGTGCACTATTGCCGCTGCCGTCCTGTCCCTCATCATGCCTGACTTCTTCCTCGTCCAGCCTGCCGCTACTCGTCGTGATTTTCATGATGGGAGTTCTGCCAAACTCGGCGATAGGAATTGTGCTGTTGACAGTGGCACTGCTCAGGTGATGATCGTGGTCCATTGATTTTATAGACGCTGAACACGAATGGGATTCGGTGACATTAATACACTATCTCGCTGCTAAAAGGAGCAGTTGTAAGTTGTAAGTTGTAGTAGGTTGTAGTGTTAGTAACAGCTCATCATTGTCCCAAACGATGACATCATGATGGAACAAGATGATATTCCAGAATGTTTGGGGGACATTATTATTTGACTCCGACAACTTCTTGTCTCAAGTTGAGTGTGTGTAGTACCATAATAGAAATTTCACATACGTTGTTTCTCCGAACATTTTTAATATAAATTTCACCTATGAAGTCCTATGTGGAAATCATATGACGAGCAAAACTACACAGGAACAAACACGGATGACGTCATTTACCTCGTTGTGTAGAGATAAAATAATAGCTATTGATTTTTCTGGACAGATTTCTGAGTCGTGAAAGTTT
>JALLAR010001299.1:0-10161 GCA_036939335.1 Conticribra guillardii
AAAAAATCACGCGCGCGTGCGGCCCTGCAGGGCCGCTTAGCCGTAATCCTGTTAAACCCCCTATGCCCAAAAACTGTGGACGCTCATCTTTTGGCCACAATAACTTTTTAAATAATGTTTTTCTACATGGTAGTATGAAAGAGAATTTGATTCTCTTTCGAATGATGTGTCAATCATTAGGGATTGAACCAATAATCCTATTGATCAAGCTACAGATCGTCATAGTTGGTGTTGGTGCATTCGGATAACGAAAAAAACTGTTCCGCGGGCGCGAGAGGGTTTAAAAACAGTATCGTAGATTAGACCTATTTCAACCTCCACCAGACCCAACCCAGCCACCATAATGTAATCATTATGAACAATGGTGGTTGGGGGTGGGTCAGGGTGGGTATAGGTATAGAGATGACTCTAAAAGTAAAAGCCCACACCAACAAGGCATTCAATTTGGTGGGTTTGTGGGTGCAACAAGGAGGATAATTGGACGCAGTAACCCTGAAGCACGGACGAAGCATGATGTTTTACGGAGTGGTCCTCATCGGATGTCAAAATAGTTTTTTAAACCCCCTAAAATTCAAAAAAACATCCACACAACCAATTTTGGCAAAAAATACACCCAAGCATGCATATATCTGACTCTGAATGCAATGAATTTGAACTTCATTCCTTTTGAGGGTATTCTTATTGGGGTATCAGCTTTGGGTTTGTCTAGAAGAAGAAAATTACGTGAAAATTTAAATGTGCTGCAAGTTTGTTCCATATTTTACCCAACTGCTGGTAAGTACTCTACTAGAGTATTGAACTTTTTTCATTTGCGTAAGTCTAATATGCAACGTAAGAATGGAGAATTTAATGAATGCGAACACTGGAATATCCTAAACAAAGTAGGAATCGATAGTTATTTGGTAGAATGGGAACGAAGGCTTCTAATTTGTTCCAATTGTTGATAAGTCAACATTGGAATAAGTACTAATGATAATATTTTTTCTTCACAAATGTGTAGTAGAAATACTGAAATACATACTAATTCCTATGATTGTATTTTACGGGGCTGGAAATCTGCCGCCGACGTGTGCCATTGCTCGTGACACGATCAAAAAAAAAAACTCCTACTCCTCTAATAAAAAGTGGAGTGACGACATCTCGCGTCGATGATCTTGTGACTTTTATGGGCTCTGATGTGAAGACAAGGCAGGAAGACCTCATAAAATAATATTCCAATACAACAACGAAACAACAAACAACATATCTTACAACTTTCAAACAAACAGCTACAATTCTAAATTAATTTACTGCCATGGCAACAAAAACAACAGCAAAAGCAGTGTCGTATGGACCAGCAAGACCTCCCTTGACAACATGTATTACCCACTTGCCTCCCATCCAAAAACGATCCGTATCGCATGGCACGGCCCATGATTTGTGGAAATATTTTCAGGAGAGGCCATTGGATGCGATATTTCGTCCGAAATCGGTTGCGTTGATAGGTTAGAATTTATTATGAACATATGTTTACTTTTATTATTGTTCTTTCCTCGACCATTCTCATCATCACTACTGCCTCTGCTGATACCATAGGTGCCAGCGAAAAAGAAGGGAGCGTCGGTGCGTCGCAATTATTTGAGGATGACAATCGTGTGTTTTCCTTTTTTTGTGATTTCTGGAATCATTGCCGTACACTCTTGCATTCATTTTTTGACTCTCGCCATGCTCTCACGGACGAAATTCATTTTTTAATCAACGAACAATCCACCACGCTATAATATTTCATCCAGGACGAACAATATTATGGAACTTACTCAGCTCGCCTTTCGGTGGAACCATCTACCCTATCAACAACAACCCCCGCCATACGCACTCAAATATATTTGGCATCAAATCCTATCGACGTTTGCAAGAAATTCCCGAGCAAGACGCAATTGATTTGGCCATTATTGCTGTACCAGCGTGGGCGGTAAAGGATGTTATGCATGATTGTGTCGATAGGGGTGTCAAGGGGGCAATCATTATTTCGGCGGGGTTTAAGGAGACGGGAGTGGATGGTGCACGTTTGGAGAAGGAGGTTTTGGAAATTGCTCAGCAGGGTCACATTCGGGTTGTTGGGCCGAATTGCCTCGGTGTGATGGTAAGAGGATGCATTTACTTCTTTTTGGAATTTCGTATATTTTCTATTAGATGTCGCCGTTCTCATGTTTTGTTGATATTTGACGTTATTTTGTTAAAAAAATAGAACCCAATTGGAGGGCTCAACGCCACATTCGCAACTCACATTGCTAAACCCGGAAATGTTGGATTTATCAGCCAAAGTGGAGCGATGTGTACCTCTATCCTCGATTGGAGTCTTCAAGCAAATGTCGGCTTCAGCGCTTTTGTTAGCGTCGGCTCCATGATTGATGTCAATTGGGGAGACATCATTTATTATTTGGGAGATGATCCTCGTACCAAAGCCATTGCAATTTATATGGAGACAATTGGCGATGCTCGATCATTCATGTCGGCAGCAGCGGAAGTGGCCATGACCAAACCCATTATTGTGATTAAACCGGGTAGGACAGAGCAGGCGGCCGCAGCGGCGGCTTCGCATACTGGGTCTCTTGTGGGAAGGGATGATGTGCTCGATGCGGCATTTAAGCGATGTGGCGTTCTTCGGGTTGATAAGATTCGAGAAGTTTTTGAGATTGTGGAGTTATTGGGCAAACAACCACGACCAAATGGCAAGCATTTGGCCGTAGTTACAAATGCTGGAGGACCAGGTGAGTAATTCAGCTTTTCTTATCTGTGTGGTAAACACTGTGATCATTAAAAAACTTTGCTAACCTAAATTGGCTTTTCCATTGAAATTCCTTTCCCCAGGTGTAATTTGTACAGGTAACTTTTCTTACGTTATTTCCCGTGCAATTGAAATGCTTTTATTTGTATTTGTAATACGTGAAATAAACTTATTTTTCAATTATCATTTTGTTTCACTCGCACCTTATCAGATGCTCTCATCAGCAGTGGAGGACAGCTGGCGACACTCGGCGATGATACAATGAAGAAGTTAAACGAACTTTTACCCAGTCACTGGAGTCACGTGAGTTTCGACTATTGTTTTTTTATAATATAATATTTTGCAGTAGTTGATTGCTTTTATAATATTTTCTCACCTCATTAACATAACCCATTTTTTTCGTATTCAGGCAAATCCCATTGATATTCTAGGAGACGCCACTCCAGAAACATACAGCAAGTCTGTCGAGATTGTCGCGCAAGATCCATCCTGTGAGGGGGTGCTCATTATTTTGACACCTCAGTCTATGACAGGTGAGTAGTGTCTAGTAGATATTATCGCATCGTATCGCACTGGTTTTTTTGGATGCTGTCAATATCACTATCATTATTGAAACACAATCCATTGAATCTTCTTTTTACCGCATTGTCAATCTTGTTCAAACACCCACCCACTCACTCCAATGTCAACGAATGGAACTCGGCATCATTCTCGTCATTCCAACAGATCCGACCAAAACTGCGAGAGGAATTGCCGAAGTGGTTAAAAAAATTGGCGGAAGGAAACCTATATTGGCGTCTTGGATGGGAGGTCATGGAGTGACAGAAGGACGAGCCATTTTGGATGATGCTGGGATTCCAACATATGATTATCCTGATAGCGCAGCTGAGATGTTCACTTACATGTGGGTACGTCATTATAATCACAATTGCGCAACACAACGTGTTGTTTATAGCAAAATTGGGTTTCTCTTTGGCAACTGCTTACGCTCCATTGCATCTTTCCTACGTTTACTCGCGCCTGTTTAGAAATATTCTCTCAACTTATCTCAGCTCTACGAAACACCAAGATGGTGCGCCGAGATGCATCCTGATGAAGTGATAGACGAAATCATCTTAAATGCTCAAAACGCTGGAAGGACAATACTTACTGAAATCGAATCAAAGCAAATGTTATCGGCATATGGAATTCCCACAGTCAAAACGATATTGGCCACTACAGCCGAAGAGGCTGCAAAGGCAGCAGAACTCATTGGGTTTCCTGTTGTAGTGAAGATCAATTCCGAGACCATTACTCACAAATCGGATGTCGGAGGTGTTAAGTTGAATTTGCATTCATCATCACAAGTTAGAGATGCTTTTAAGGATATTGAAAATGCTGTCTATCAGTCGTTTGGAATGGATGACTTTATGGGAGTGACTGTGCAGCCGATGATGGACACAAAGGATTCATATGAATTAATAGTGGGAGCATCGCCCGATAGCCAGTTCGGTCCAGTCATGCTCTTCGGATCAGGAGGAGTCCTTTGCGAGGTATTCAAGGATCAATCTTTAGCTTTGCCTCCTCTAAACTCCAACTTGGCTCACATCATGATGAAAGAGACAAAGATCTACAGAGCTCTCAAAGGTGTCCGTGGCAAGAGCTCTGTAAACATACATGCTCTTGAAAAACTCATTGTCAATTTCAGCCATTTGGTCATGGAAAAATGGGGTGTGATTCGTGAGATCGAGATCAATCCACTTCTTGCGAATAGTGAAACCCTGTTGGCGTTGGATGCGCGTGTGATACTTTATGACAAATCAGCCATGGATGTGGATAATAACACTACCAAAATTGTTCGACCTGCAATACGCCCGTATCCACATGAACTAGGTACGTAAAGCGTTTCACTTTAAATCAGCATTTTTGACGATGTCATTTCATGTTCTCACTTCTCTTCTAATACATTCACAAACCAACAGAACAGCATTGGGTAACTAAGAAAGGCAAGGCTGTATTCATTCGAGCAATCATGGCTGAAGACGAATCATTGATTGTTGATTTCCACAAACGCCTTTCAGAAGAAAGCGTCTATACTCGTTTCTTTAACAACATTTCTATTGAAGAGCGTGTTAAACACAATAGGTTGATCAGAGTATGCCATGTCGATTATGACCGAGACATTGCATTGGTAGCATTAGAAGACGACAGATGCAAAGATAACACGTGCAAACTGATTGCTGCCTCCCGTCTCACAAAGAAACACGGTGTAAACATTGCCGAATTTTCGATATTGGTAGCTGACGCGTATCAAGGACAAGGCTTGGGTGAGAAAATGTTACTCGAGTTAATTGAAAGAGGACGGGCAGAAGGATTGGATGCAATTGAGGCTGTGGTTCTACCATCAAACAGAGCCATGATACATGTGTGTGAAAAGGTTGGCTTCGAGTGTCGATGGGATACAGATGAAGGATTTGTCAAGACCTTTTTGAATTTACGAAAGCATAGGTCCACGAGATCTATGGACGCCATGCAAACGCGAAGGTTTACTGCCATTGACATTTAGAGTCATTACATAACAGACGCGCATTAGAGTGTTATAACAAATTAAACATATTATTGAATTCCCTTCAATGCAATGACTGCTTCTAAAAGAGGTGACTGGTGTCAGTACTGTTGACAAACTTTGTCTCCTTCACATCGTCTACTTCGATCTCATTTGACGCCGCAGAGTAAGATGATAGCATAGCATTTTTGCTCACCACAAGGTATACCAATGCAATTATAACTACTAAAAAGGCTCCCATCAATGCACAGAAAATTCTCTCACGCAATTTATACCGTTCACGAATATGACGTTGATGTTCCGCCTGTTTTTCCATCTGTGTCTCCAATGCCGCTATGCTCTCTTGGAGCGAGGTCATCATTTCTTCGTCATTCCATTGATGCTGAGAACTGTCACCAATATGGTCAGCTTCAACGATCTCGTCGTCGTCTACCAGAATGGCTTCAAGTAGTTTGACATTAAGACTTCGGGCATGCCGGACAGAGGCCATAAGCATACTTCGAAAGTTATTGTTCGTTTGGGTTGTGTGGTTTGTTAGTAGAGTGTCGGCGCTATTAGTCGAGGATGCCAAGGAAGTTCCGAAATTGGCAGGTATATTGGTATAAACAGTTCTGCTGTTATTTGTAGCATCGTCGTCTCCAAAGTCAACAGAAGGCAGGCGAGATCGACGACGACCCGACCACTGTCTGGCACCAGGCTCGCGATTTTCACCATTGGAAGTATTTGCAGTATTTTCCTCCTCCACGCGTGACTCGAAATAAGACATGCGAGAGGCGCGACGATTGGACAAACGCTGTCTGGCATTTGTCTCACTATTTTCCTCAGTATTTTGATTATTGGAGGCAGTACCAGTATCACTATCTTCATTACTATGTTGAGACATTCGAGAGGCTCGACGAGAAGCAACTCTTTCGCCTTCTCCTCTTGGCTCTACTTGTGACATGCGTGAGGCTCGACGAGAAGTAACTTCTCCTGCTGTTGCTGTTGCTGTTCCTTCTCCTCCTCCTCCACCTGCTCCTGACTCCACTTGCGACATGCGCGAAGCCCGACGAGCCGCCAATCGCTGCTCCCGAATACCAGGTTGATACGTTCTTCTATACAAAAGCGGAGCGGGTTCATTTTCCTGAAAGGCTCCTACTTGGAGTGCCTGCTGTTGTTGTTGATTTTGTAAAAGACTGGGTTGTGAGGATGTTCTTCTCCCCGTGGTATTAATATTTGCAGCAGCAGCAGTAGTAGTAGTAGTAGCAGTGGTGGATGCGATGGTGTGACGAACGTTATTGAAAGTAGAATTTGGCAATTGAGACGATAAGGCAAGAAGGCGATTGAGTGCCATGGCATCCAACCCAGTATTTTGTGAATGTGCTCTTTGAAGAAACGAACGCCTATCAGTGGGATTGGAAGACTGCTGGGTGATATTGTTATTGGCCATAGATGCTCTCTGAAGCAAGGCATGAGCAATGTTTGTTCCATTCCCAAAGAGTAACTCATCCGTGGCAATATTACATTCAATTACAGGGTCCGAGGATGGATCATCTGGTGCGAGACCCATGGCCTCTCTCTTTCTTCGAACACGAGTTTGATAATCCTCTACGGCAGAAATTGACGAGGATCTCTGAATTTGAGCAGTCTCTTCTATTGGAGATCCTGGCTGTGGTGATGCAGAATTACTGCTAGGAGATGGTGTATTAGATTCTCTTACCAATCCACTATTCCGCCTCCGACTCTTAAAGCCTGTCGTGAACACATCTCCCACCTCATCGCCATCCTCCTCGTCGTCGGTGGATGAATCAGCTTCAATACTATTTGGTGCCACATCTGGAGCGGAAGGTGCAACTAAACCAGATGATGCATCATTTGATAATGAATTCAATGATTCGCAGCTATTCGCCGATCTGGACAATCGAAGCATCAGTGATTTGTACGCCTGTTCGTTCTCGTTATTGCGATTGACATGGGATGAATCTGCAGATGCCGTGGATGAATTGAGTCCTTGGAGTATACTCTGTTGATTCGACTCTGCGGAGGCAGAGGATAAGTTGAGTCCTTGGAGTAGACTCCGAAGACCAAGGGAGCTGCTTCCATTAAATGAGGAAAGATCAATGCTGTGTTTAAAATGTTCTTCAATTGTAAGTATGGATTTTGAGGAAGAGACAGAGATGGAGGAACCGGTGTTGATATTATTGTTGATTCCTGCTTTTGTTGCAGGATAGTTGTGGCTGCTGTTGATATTGATGGTATCGCTTTTCTGCTGTTGTTGGTTTTGTTGTAGATTGTCTTGACTTGGGTGTGCAGAATACTTAGAAGCGCTTTCTGGCCATGGCAAATCATCTACCCTATCATCGCCATCATCATCATCACCATCCTCTTGCTGGTTATTTTTTTGATTAGAATGATTACTATCATTTCGTTTTTTTCTTCTTCTTCTTCTTCCTTCTCTTTCTCCACCTGCATAATGATGATTGATATTGGATCTAGACCCCCCATCCTTTCCCACCTTATAACCACCATTCTTGTCATTGCCATCATTGTTGTCAAATGCAAATAACTCCTCTTCATCATTTGCATCCGCCAAAGTCCACGAAACCCTCACCCGCGCCCTAGTTGTTGAATGTTTCGTCGCATGAGTCATTGAATGAGTGGATAATATCGAATCATCTCTCCAACTGACACTTAAATTCTTGGATTCTTTGGAGGCATTTCGCCATGCGCTGCTGTTGACACTGCTGCTATTATTAAATTTGTTGCTGTTGCTGTTGCTGTTGCTATTGTTGCCCATGCTGTTGCCGTTGCTATTGCTGTGTGCGCTGTTGCTTGTACGACTGTAGGGACTACTGCTATTATAGGAAAAGGACGAAAAATCAGAACTTCGTTTTCGATATCGTTGTCGGATGGTGGATAGTCCTGCTGTCTCTGCTCCTCCTCCTACGGCAGACGCCAGCGAAATAGATGATCCTCCTTCCCTACCACCACCACCACCACCGCTTATGGAACCCTGCTTGGCGGAGGAAGAAGAATTTCTGCTCGCCTCCACCCGACTCTTAATCGATGCACCAAACCGTTGCAACGATGATTTCAATCCCGCACTCGCCGAAGCCACCAAGGAATTGGAATGTGAATTTTCAAAATCTAAATCAATACTTTCATTGCAAGTGTTGCATGATTCATCGTCATCGTCACTAGTGTGAATGACTTTGGTGGTGGTGGTGGTGGTGGTATTTCTAGTATTTCTAGTAGCAGTATTCCTCGCACCACCACCACCACCACCACTACTTCTTCTTCTACTATTCTCTACCCCCTCCTTCCAAGAAACTTTTCGATCGTCCAATAAACTAATTGTCAAGCTGACATTGTTTCCATCTCCCTCGCGTAGGGAATCATTTTGTAAATCTTCGGAGTTTAACGAGACGGAATCTTCTTGATCGTCTTGTTGTTGTTGCTGTTCTTGATTATTTCCATCCTGGTTTGTGGTATTGTGTTTATGTTTTCCACCATGCTGATTATCACCATTACTGCTGCTGCCTTTGATATTGCCAATCCCATCATTACTGACATGATCACCACCCCCCTCTTCTGCTTCTTCCTCCTCGTCATCATCCTGATGTTGATCTTCTTTTTCCCCACCACTCACACTACCACTGCCCCTCCTCTCCATAAATGAATTCTCATTCGATGAATTGCCCACATTGGTATATCTCGCCGACTGAGTGGAATTCAACGTCGAAACACTTTGAAGGGATCCTGCCCTCCCCTCTCTCCATTGCGATGGGGGCATTCTTGAATTGGTATTATTACTGCTACTGAAACTATTGCTAATGTTGTTGATGAGGATTTGATTCAGTTTGACAGCATTATCATTATTTGTGGTAGCAGTAGTAGTAGTAATATTGCCACCCCTGACCAAAGTGGTACTATATGCCGCGGCCGTGGCTTCGCTGTAGTCTCCGCTGGCAATGGTGGAGAGGGAGGATCGTCGATTGAGCGTGGTGGGAACGCAGTTGGTGACGTCAAATGGATGATTCTGGTTATTGTGGTTATTCTGGATATTGCGATTGCGGGAGGGGATTAGTAATCCGCTCGAGCAGCCGCCGGTGGGAGAAATTGGTGCTACGCTGTCCTGATTGGAATTAGTACCATTAGAATTCCGTTGTTGTTGGTGGTGTGGTTGCGAGTCGAACCGTTCGAATGCCAATGAAGCAGAAAGTGCGGCTACCAATTGCTTGGTGTATATTTCCTCATCGTCCGCACTGCTATTGATATTGCCGCCCATCCTGTACATGTTGTTCGTGTTGTTGTTCTTGGTGGTGGTGACACTGGCAGAGTTGTTTGTGGCCGGTGTTGTTGTTGTTGTTGTTGTTGGAATAGTAATATTTGGAATATTAGAAATGGCAGAGTTCGTGACGGTACTATTCAAAGTATTGCTGTTGTTTGTATTTGGCGGCATTGCGTCGTCGTCGTTTTCGTCTTGATGTTGCTGCTGCTGCTGCTGTTGCTGCGGTTGATCATCCTGATCAAACACTAGACGGGGATGATGATTATGGTGATCAATCATTATCGTAATAATGTATGCATTCGAGTGGGATACAAATAATTGAAATTACAGAAATTTAATTGACAGTTAGGGATATAGCGAGAGGAATAGAAAGAGGAACTATTTCAATTTTGGGTCGCTGCAAGATAGGGATGCTCGCATCTCTTGGTCTCAGTCGGGAAATAATAAGGGAACTGGGAATTCGTTTGTTGTTTGGCCTGGATGCCTGTCTCGTGATGTTCAATGCAATGTTGGATATCAAGTACTACTGACGTACTGGACCTCGGTTCTTTATCTCTCCTTAAGTACCAAAACCTGGAC
>JALLAR010001300.1:0-10158 GCA_036939335.1 Conticribra guillardii
TTAAAGAGTCGGTCATGGAGTTTCCCCGAATAGCTATGGAGCCCTGCCGCGATGCAGCTGGGCATTGTCACCTGCTGCGCAGTTGCACAACGTCCAGCTGTTCAGCAAGCAGGGCCCTTGTGGAGTGATTAGGACTCTGTTTTAATTGATATCTTCTCTGTCTTCTCTGTGACTTTTGGTTTTTTTAGGAATTAGACCCATTATCAGGTCTTTAAAAAATTCAGACTGTAAAGCAAGCCAATCTTGTCACGATCGTAGAGTGAGGACTGGTTGTCACGTCTTACTTTCATGTTGCAAATCTAAAGGGAAACAACAGTTGATTGTGGCAGAAAAAATATGGGTGGTTTGAGACATTCACGGTTTCATTTAAGAATTGATAGTTTATATATGCACATATGATGAATCATAAGAAAGGAAACTGTCATGGGAAAGGAGTTAGGTCTTATGTTAATCTCTATGAACAAAGACAACAGAACAGGTGATGAATGGATCTGCACAACAGATGATGACATGGCCTGAATCTCTCAACTGACACATGTTAAGAGGGATAACCCTCTTACTCTTGTATGCCCCCAAAAATAGATGATGAATTCACCGAATCACAAACTGTGGAAGGAGATCAAATTACAAGATATCATACCAAATATTCTGTTCAATATGTATGATCAAATTTCCGTGTTGCTGCACATAGGAGCACATGATGCAATGCTCCATATAGAGGACATGATAGTTATTCCAATATTTTTATGATTAAAAAAAAAGAGAAAAAAATCAAGTAGGGGAGCAATCTTTGAAAAACTTTTGTCAGCAATATGACGGATTGTGTGCTGCATCAGGATTAGATCTGGAAGCATGGAAAGAAGTCATAATGGACTTAGATTGAAAGGTAACATGAATGAAATGGTCAACATGTACTGAATATGTTGGTAAGTCTGGCTGAGAAATTTTATTTCCAAAGTGGGAGGCCTGTGGCTGAAAGATTGTCCAGTTGTCAACAATATAATGGATTGAGCATTGAGCCCTGCATTGGCAATGGTGCTGAAAGCAATAAGTGAAGTTGTAAGCCGTAATGGACTTGCATTGGAACATGGCATGGATTGAACGGTCAACATACACAGAAAAAGTAGGTAAGTCAGGCTTGGGAAGTATATTCACAAATTGATATGCCTGGGAACACAAAGCTCTCCACTCAATGGGGAAAACCTGGTCACTGGTCTTGCTACCATTAATAGTGGCAAACTCAAAAGGGTCATTGACTTAATTGAAGATTGGAATAAATTAATCCACTATCAAAATAGGACAAAATCATCATGCTGAGCTGCATAAGACTCAGAAGTTGATGAAGGACAAATGAGATGGCAGTTGGTGGGCAATGGTGGAAGGATAATGTCATGCTGCTTACGATACTACTGCTGGAGCTAGAAGCATTGATTGATGGCATCACAATGTGTGAATTGTCAGTATGTGCAGTATAAAAGTCAAGCAAGAACCACCCGTATCAAAAGTAGGAGGGACAAAGTTTGGCTGAATCATTGAAGGCAATGTGAACAGGTGCCATTCGTCATGCACTGTAGAAGGTATGGTCTAAGCAATGAAAGCAATTGATTGGAACTACTAACAATGGTAGTAATGAGGTCAGGGTCAGATGGGACAAGGAATGGCTGAATAGGCATGAAACCCTGAATACCAGCTGCAGCAAAAGGTTCCTCCTTGCAAATGGGGTGGTTGATTTGGCCAAACAAATGGTAAGGTCCGACAAGAGGTTTGAAAGGGACAAATTCCGCAGGGTATGGGGTCAATGTCAAATGAGCTATGTGCTTCTTGTTTAATGATTGCTGTTGAATACAGTATTGCAACTGGTATAAAGAGCCATCTAGTAATGCAACAATCTGTCATAGACATGAATCATGCTGGACCCATATGCACGTACATTAATTTATCTGTACAACCTCTCTTAGCATCTGAACAAATGACAGGTCAGGTGGGCAAAGATGATATCACAATCAAATCAGCTGAAATGTCTGGCAGCAATGGGCAGATGGTCATTGTGAAGTGCAAAAGCGGCATGGTGGCATACAAAAAGACATGACCATTGGATTGTGTCCTGTATCAGGAGTGAAGCTGAAAGCAATGGGAATGTAGTACTACATCAGGATTGAACTGAGTGCGACACTTAAAAGGCAAGTCTGCCAAATTTGTATCCAATGAAGACATGGTGTTCGTGTTCACATGGAATGTGATTGTCAGATGAGAGGATGCTCTGGAAAATAGAAAAGACTGAAAGACTAGTCATGAATGGTGGTTAGATATGATGGTGACAAGGGGTGATCAATCCTCAAGTACTGAAGAAAACCATGGCAGCCAAATATATGGTAACCTGAGACTGTGTCCAGTCATCCAGGTAGCAATAGGAATGATGGTGATCCCAAAACTCATGCATGATTGAGTGGGATGTTATGACTTCATGCTGCATCAGGATAGAAGCTGCTGGAAGCAATGTTTGAAATGGGCCAAAAGTTGAATTCACCAAATGGCAAATGGGTGGGAGCTCACAAAAGGACATAGGCTGTAATGGTATCAGGTATCAGAGTTATGACTGGTGGTGGGATCAGCACACAATGATCACAGTGGGGAAATGGATGTCATAGGTACAGTACCCAATCACAGTTGTTACTGATAGAATCAGATGCAAGAACAGATGACGTTGGATGACTTGTGCAGGATGAGATGCAACAAAACTGCAATGAAATTCATAAGAAGTACCTTGCCATGACAGAAGACAGAAGAGCAGTACAACTTAATCATCAGGAAGGAGCCTATATGCTTGGCACATGCTTTGTGTCAGAATGGATCAAGGAAATTTGCACATTTGACTTTGCATCTGGTTGGGTAAATTACCAAACCCAAAGTAGACTGGTAGAATAGACCAGTGTGCCAATTAGGCAGCAGGCAAACATGGCATATAGATGAATAAAACCCTCATGCGGCCGGGGACAGGAAGGTCCACTAATATCAGAATCAAAATTTCTAAATGTCAAGTGAAATGGAGGGCTCATACCCAACATGCAATCATAGATCAGATGCATTCTCTTTGTGAGTCTAGCTAGACAGATTCCATTTGGTAATATTGGGCCCAAATATCAAATGAATGGGATGGTCAAATAGGATACAGATTGGCAACCTGATGAGTTGCATATGGGAGAATAGATCAGATATTGAGACTTTCTGGTGGGGGCAGAACAAGAGAATTGTCCGATAAGGAATTGAGCTCATGAGAACAAATTGGAATATTGAATATTGCGCAAGATGAATGCATGGGAAAATAGCATCAACTCTATGCAGGCACAATGCCAGAGTAATGCAATACTAACACGGGTGACAAAGATCATATAGAATGTCTTAGAGTGCCAAGGTAGATATGATACTCAAGATATCCCAATGAAGGGGTAAAGGCTTGAATACGAGCAAAATGTGATATGAATGCAGAGCCAGATGGGCATCACACATGGTGCAAAAAGGAAGAGCCAATGTGGGCAAAGGAAAGTATGAAGGCAGAGCCAAATGCAAATGAGCATGTCATGCACGACTTCATGTACAAAAAGGATGGGCTCAAATGTGAGCACAATGAGATACAAAGGTGGAGCCAGACGGGCATATCACACAAGCTGTATCATTATAAATGAAGGATTACAAGAAGACAGAGCCATATGGGCATAGCATGCATGTTGTAATACATTGAAAGTGAATTGTGAGCAAAACAAAGCATTAAGTCAGAGCCATATGCAGGTCCTGCACAACATGACATTGAAGATAAGCTCAATCTGGGCAGAATGAAATATGAAGGCAGATCCAAAAGGGCATATCACACACAGCATAACGTTCAAGATGAAATGTGAAGGCAGAGCTCACGCACGATGTAACATTCAGAAGCCACCTACATGTGAGCATATTAGTGCTGATAAGGCATCAAAAATCAATCAGGGAGCAATCCAAATGATAGTGGAGGATTGTTAAACATCTAGTTACCAATCAGCCAGTGATAACTGATGGCCTAGTGGCAAAAAGACTTTGACAAGGATGTCTGGTGGTGTCAGGGCATATGGACCAAATACCAACAATGACTCCAAAATGGCACATGGATGGCAATGTAATGAAGCACAGATCACAGATCACAGATCACAGATCACAGGTGATCCAAAGAAGAGGAGTCAGTGGAACCAACAACTGCAATGGTATGACAAGTGTGCTAGATGGATGTTTACAGGTCTCATTAAATAGCAGGATGGAATGTGAGATTGCTTACACAATTCAAATTGATGCATCGGAAGGTGCAGATGATAATAGCATCCCAGCTGGGATGAGTAGCAAAGTGGCATGAGCAACAAGAGCAGAAATATGCCCTCAACTTGCATTATACATGGAGTCAAAATCATCAAAATGATTAAATTCATGGACTTGGACATTCAAATTCAAATGCAGGAAAGCCTTAAACCCGCCAATAAATGGATAGACATGCTGTAGTGGAGGTAATCCCATGGCAACCTCAGCAGCAAAGGGGTAAGAGATGCCCCAAACTCAAGGGGGTAAAGGAGGTCGAACTCAAGGGGTGCCATTGGTGCATTCAGGTTGAGCCACAGATATGATCAAGCAAAAAGGTCGAAACATTGTGAAAGGAAGCTCAAATTGTGAGCAAAATGATTCAAGAAGGCGGAGCCAGATGGGCATACCACATGAGGACGAGCTGTAACATATGTAACAATAATGGCAAAATTTAGGCAAACTGCAAGAGTAGAGTAATTCTATCATGAGCAAAACAATCATTGAATGCCTTAAACTACCACGGTAGATATCATTACTCAGTAAGAGAAATCCCGGGAGGGGACAAGGCTCAAATAAGAGCAAGGGTAGTTTAATACTAACATGGGAAAAAAGATCATGAAATGTCTTAAATTGCAAAGGTTGATAATACATATAGATTAAGCAAAATATATCATGGGCAAACAGATCATTGAATGTCTTAAATTGCCACAGTAGATATTACATATAGATTAGGCTAATTCTACCATGGGCAAAAAGATCATTGAATGTCTTAAATTGCCAAGGTAGATATTCACTATCACTATGTAAATCCCAAGAAGAGCAAAATGGAATATGAAGGCAGAGCCAAAATGGCATATTGTGCTCAACATAGCATTCAATATGAAATGTGAAGGCAGGGCCAGATGGGCACATTGCACATGACACAACATTGCAAGGCCAAGCTTGGGCATGGTAGTGCCACAGGCAAGAGGTCTAAAAAGCCACATGTGGGCATGATGGAGATAATATTTTTGGCTGAAATGGAGACAACCCTAAGAGGGTGGAGGAGGTTATGCTGAAAAGGGGGTGCCATAAGGAGCACTCCGGTTGTGCCACTCGTGATGGACCAAAAAAGTCAAAAGACTTGTCATTGCTAATAGGCAGGAAGCTAGCCAAACAAAAATACCCAATGCATGCATTAAAGTTCAACTCATGAGCAGCATAAACATCGTTGCAGCTGCCAGAACCAACCGTTAAAATCCACAACAACACGGGCATAAAAACCAATAAACTTGACAGCAGGAAATCACGCCAATAGATATCGCGAGGGGTGTTGCCATAGTTTGGGAGAATGGTGGTGGTCATCACACCAATGGTTGAAAGAACTGAGGTTGGTAACATCAATGAATGAATTTGCAACAAAGGAAAAATGGTTTAGCTGCACATGATGGAGCAAAAGAAGTGACAATCCCAATCCCATTTCATGATATCTAAGGAGGATGATATGGTGGTACAAACACATGTAATACTCAATGCATAATAAAGTGGGGGTGTATTGCAGCCATCCAGACATAACGATCAAAAACACAAGTTTTTAAGACCTGATGATGGGTCTTGGGAGATTCAACAAAGTTATCCAATCTCTTCTATATTGAGATCCAATTCTCAATCTTAAAAAAATAACAAAATAATGCAACAAGTTGAGTCAATTGCTGTCAAAGAACCCAATTTTCTTTTGTCAATTTGAAATAATTCAGAATGTAATGTCCCCTCCCTAACAAAAGGAAATCCTGGTTTTGACAACAATCAACTCAACTTCAACTTATTTGTCATCTCCAAAAGATATGGTGTGCGATATTTGCTTGATAAAAAATAGATAAAAATAAGCATACCTGAAGAAGTACTATTCCTTACTCGTAGAAATGTACTTACATTCAAAGAAGTACTATTCCTAAGTTAGCCTAAGTAAATATAAATAAGTTTGTGGCTGGTAATATTTGTGCACTAATTCATTGTTTTCTGTGCAATCATGCAGTCTCTTCTCAAGAAATCATGAAATAATGATGCAGCGAGACACATTTCCAAACTTCAGCTTCAGCTTTTTAGCAAACAGCAAACGCTCACACAGATTAATGGTTATCATGCATGAAATTAAACTTAAAATGTTGGTGTATTTTGTGTTTTGGTTTTGGGTGATGAGTGTAGGTGTACATACATGCAACTCAATCCCCTGTGCCCCAGAAATAGAGGGAAGAAATCTTGTTACAGGAATTCAACCCTTTTTTGACAACTCCTGTTGACCGGACAGTAAGGCCCAAATATTATGGCCCCAATAGACTTTTTATTTCAGAACTTTTTGGTTCTTGTCTCTGAGTCTCTCACTTTATGAATCAATGACTACTTTCGTACATGTGATTGAGCCCTAAGAAGACTAACAAATGTGCATGGCTTGGCAAGGTCAGTAACGATGGGGAGAGTGGCTTGTTTGGGTTGGAGTTTGGATTGGTTGGTTGAGCTGGCTGTTGAGGCTGATGTTGTTGCTGTTGCTGTTGAGTTACTTATCCTGGTGCTTGTCATTTTTGGACACAGAACACTGGGGCATTCCAGACTAAGAAGGAAGCCATCCTTCACATTTTGAATAGGGAGGGAACCAGATTACTACCAAGCACATCTCCACCTCCACCATCTCAGAGACTAAAAGAGACAGCCACAGAAAACTATTCTTACCTTTGAGGTAAAAAGAGCATGGCAAAAGAACATCTTTGTCAGTTTTTCTTTATAGTGTGCTTATCTAAGAGATGACATTGTGTTTTAAGGCTCAAAACATCCTCATCCCTAAAGTTATGTGTACATGTGGGAATAATTTTGAAAATGAAATTACCTCAATTATCAACATAGCAATATACTTTTCACTCTTAGACCCCTCTGGTTGAAACTGAAAGCATGAGAAAACAGTGTCTGGTGGTGAAAAACCATGTGTCAAAGTAAGTCAATCATTGAACTAACCAATAACATTTATTTCCACGCAAACATATGTGATGAGGGATGATGTTTGAGGCCTTCCAAAGCAATGGTAGGCATCAGGAAAGAATACAACAAGCAACACCCCATGGTAGGAAGGTTCTGGCCATACTGCTTTCTAAACATGCCAGACAATGAAAAAACGATTTGGTAAAGTAAGTTGATAACCACCCAAGAACATTTATTCCCACACAAAAATATATGTTTAGGGATGATGTTTGAGGCCTTCCAAAGAAATGATCGTAGGCCTCAGGAAAGAATACAACAAGCAAAAAACCCATGGTAGGAAGGTTGAAGGTTCTGGCCATACTGCTTTCTTGATGCGTCTTGCAGTGAAAAATCATGTGGAAAAATAAGTTAATCATTGAACTATCCAATAACATTTATTTCCACATAAACACATATGTTTAGGGATGATGTTTGAGGCCTTCCAAAGCAATGTGGTAGGCCTTGGAACAGAATATCAAGCAAAAGTCCATGGCCATGGTGGGAAGTTTCTAGTTCTTGCCATACTCCTTTCTAATTCTAATTCTAAACATGCCTGGTAGTGAAAAACCTTGTGGCATCATAAGTTAATCATTTAACCCCCAAGCACCCAAGAAATCTTAATCCTCACACTAACATATGTTTAGGGATGATGTTTGAGGCCTTCCAAAGCAATGGCAGGCCTTGGGAAAGAAGACAACAAGAAAAACCCATGGTAGGAAGGTTCTGGCTATTTTCCTTTCTAAACATGTCAGGCAGCAGGCAGTGAAAAACCAAGTGGCAACATAAGTTAATCATTGAAGTACCCAATAACATTTATTCCCACACAAACATATATTGTTAGTGATAATGTTTGAGGCTTTCCAAAGCAATGGTAGGACTCAGGAACAGGAAAGAATACAACAAGCAAAAAACCCATCATAGGAAGGTTCTGGCCATATTCTTTTCTTGATGTTTCTAGTGGAAGTGAAAAACCATGTGGTAAAGTAAGTTAATCATTGAACAACCCAATAAATCTTAGTCCCCACACAAACATATATATTTATCAATGATGTTTGAAGCCTTTGGCATTCCAAAGCAATGGTAGGCCTTGGGAAAGAATACAACAAGAAAAAACATGGTTGGAAGGATCTGGCCATACTACTTTCTAGATGTAGATGTGTCAGGCAGCAGACAGTGTAAAATCATATGGCAACATGAGTTAATCATTGAACTATCCGATAACATTTATTCCCACATAATCATAAATGTTTAGGGATGATGTTTGAGGCCTTCCAAAGCAATGTTAGGCCATGGGAAAGAATAACAATCACAACCCAAAACCCATGGAGATGGTGGGAAGTTTCTAGTTCTTGCCATACTCCTTTCTAATTCTAATTCTAAACATGCCTGGTAGTGAAAAACCTTGTGGCATCATAAGTTAATCATTTAACCACCAACCACCCAAGAAATTTAATCCTCACACACACATGTATGTATCAATGATGTGCGAGGCCTTCAAAAGCAATGGCAGGCCTTGGGAAAAAAGACAACAAGAAAAACCCATGGTAGGAAGGTTCTGGCTATTTTCCTTTTTAGACATGTCAGGCAGCAGGCAGTGAAAAACCAAGTGGCAAGTGGCAACATAAGTTAATCATTGAAGTACCCAATAACATTTATTCCCACACAAACATATATTGTTAGTGATAATATTTGAGGCCTTCCAAAGCAATGGTAGGACTCAGGAAAGAATACAACAAGCAAAAAACCCATCATAGGAAGGTTCTGGCTGTATTCTTTTCTTTTTCTTGATGTGTCTAGTGACAGTGGAAAACCATGTGATAAAGTAAGTTAATCATTGAACAACCCACTAAATCTTCATCCCCACACAAACATATATGTTTAGGGATGATGTTTGAGGCCTTCCAAAGCAATGGTAGGCCTTGGGAAAGAATACAACAAGCAAAAACCCATAGTGGGAAGGTTCTGGCTATTTTCTAATTCTAGAAGTGTGAGGCAGCAGGCAGTGAAAACCATGTTACAAATTAAGTTAATCATTGAACTATCCAATAACATTTATTTCCACACAAACATATGTGATTGGAGTTATTTCTTTAGGCCTTCCAAAGCATTGGGAGGCCTTGGGAAAGAATACAACAAGCAAAACCACGGTAGAATGGTGGTAGGAAGGTTCTGACCATTAGTGTTTTTTACTGTTACTGTACTGTCCCAAAAATGACACATTCAGATTAAAATACTGTGATTACTGCCATAATTTATTTGGTTACTGTATTACTGTAAATTACTGTCCTTCAGACTTCAGACAGTAATCCAAAAACAGTATTTCCGTCTCTAGTACGTTTAGTTTTAGTGATAATATTTGAGGCCTTCCAAAGCAATCATGTTAGGCCTTGGGAAGGAATACAACAAGCAAAAACCATGGTAGGAAGGTTCTGGCCATATTAATTTTTAGATGTGTCTGGAGGTGAAAAACCATGTGGCAAAGTAAGTTAATCATTGAACCCATGTTGGCTGTTGTGGGCGGGATCGTTGTTGGAGAAGTTGCGATAGGAAAAAGAAATAGTTAGAATTGTGTTAAAAACAGTGCACATAACAATCAAACTTACATTGATTATTCCTACATTTGGGTAGAAGTGAGGAGGGGCATGAGGAGGGAGTCACCAAGGAGGGTGGGGTGCAATGAAGAAAGATGTAGGTTAGCGGCAAGAATGGGCCTGGTTCCTTGTAGACCACACGTGCTACCAGATGCTTGCTACTTGGCATTGAACCGCAGGGGTGTGTGTGTGTGTGTGTGTCTTGCGCACCGGTCACGAGGGGATTCGCTTAATGACGCGATACCAATCGCAAAGCTAC
>JALLAR010001301.1:0-13604 GCA_036939335.1 Conticribra guillardii
AATGTGACCGGCGCTGACAGACGTACTATGTTCGTTTACGGTCGAACAGTCTTATATAGTACAATGCTCTCTACACTAGAGATAGAGGTGCGTGGACGGAGAATGCCAACGAAGAAGCATTTGATGAATTATAAACATGACAATAGGGTACAAAATAATATTTAATAGAGAAATGTTGTTAGTAATAGTACAATTTACAGTAGGGTAGTTTCTAAAATTTATAATTTATATCTGTTTCACAATTATTTGCAATTTGAAAGTAACTACTGAGACGAATGACGACATACATTCTCCTTCTCTGTTTTTTTTTGACACCTCAATGATGACAACCTCCCATCCCAGCATCCCACCCCTTTGTCCCTGTCATCTGTCATCACCCATTATGTCCATCACCATTCATTCACCACTATTGTTATTGCACTACTACTACCATCACTATCACCATCATCATCATTATTATTATTATTATCGCCCCGCATTTTTTCCTCTCACCCATTCAATATTATACTGCAACTTCTTGATCAGAAGCATCGACAGTAGCAGTAGTACACTCTTTTAGACTTCTCTCTCCATCCCCATCTACTTTATTTCCATATACACTTTGCTAGTACCAAGTCATGATAATAATATCATCAATCAACAATCAACAAGCACAGAAGAGCCTCGCAGAACACAAAAAAACACCAAACACCAACCCAATCTCATGGACCATCCTTCTCCGCCCAAGACACCACCGGAAAAAGAGGTTATTAGTATTTAGTATAATGGGGGCGTAGGCAGGGGGCAAAAGCAGGGTTTTTGTTTCAAAATAGGAAAATTAAAACAATGTTCTGGTGTTTACAAAAACATGGCCGTTGGGCTTGTGTGTTTGTACTTTTGCCCCGTACTCCCCCATTACTAAATATGATCCGAAAAAGACGCCATTTACAATGGCCGCGTGAGAATGAAATACAAACGAGTGTCTCCAAATGCTTCTTGGATTGGATTGGATTGGACACGCCTTAGTCACAAATAATTCCAACCCCTGCCTGATTGGCGAGGCTGTGGTGTGGGAAAAACTGACATTACTTGTGTCAATGAGGTGTGTGTGTGTGTGTGTGTGTGTGTGGCTCATTCAAAGCCTTCTTTGGGAGTTGGATATTATTTCATATACATGATGATAAAAAGAAGTAGAAAAGCTCCCACCACATTTATTACCTCTCTTGTCATTGTGCACTGCAGGGATTTCACATAGTATGTATCGTAGTCTCTCTGTTGATTTACTCTTATTGGAGTTGGTATAATGTGATGGAGGAAGCGATATTATATATTTTGGGGGCATGTATGAACGCGGTTAGGCACAAACCTCCTCAAACACTGACACCGGCCTTGTATGGCACCGTGGAGATATTATTCTTGTGTGATTGTGGAGCTAGCTACATGACTATATATAATATACTATATATGGCAGAGTTTTGCCAATATATTGAAAAAGGACGGAGGTCTTGAAAAATGATTCCATCCCACCCACATTCTTGTGTAACTAAAAATGGGCCCAATCATGTGTTGATGATGAAGCCATTGACATTCTCAATGCCATTGGTCGCGCTTCTTATTTTATGAGGAATTTCATGCTCCATTTGCAGTTGATGCTGTGACATGATTCTCATAGCGCACCCACATTTCTGATTATTTCTTGCCAGACAAAAGGCAATTGACCTCCTCTAGATCGAAGTAGGATACATGATCAAACTTGCAGATGATGGTGAAAATAATGAAAATGTATGACACTGTACTAGCCACAGTTGTTTCCAAAATATCGGGCATCCCAGTTGGAAGACTCAATGGCAATGAAAGTGCCAAATTAATGAGAGATTGGAGGAGGATATTACCAAATGAGTGAAGGGTCCGGATGTGACTTAGGAGCTGTTAGGTCAGTGTCTCACGAGCAATTTGAAGGGTGAGGAGCGGGCTCCTTTTTGTGATGAGACAACACCAGTGGCTGCCCCTTTCTTTTTGGCGGGTAAAAGTAGTGGACTAACAACTCTTTGATTCTACATCTGTGCCTCTTTCATTTTTTTATAAATCATTCATGTTCAATTATAATCAGGAAACTCATTTTGTCTTTCAACGCAATTTAGATTATAAAAAGTAGGATATATATATATATATATATATATATATATATATTGTTTGTGTGTGTGTGTGTTTGCCAACTTTAGGGTAACTTGGGGGCATGCATCGCTCCCCTTCCCGTCGCATATTGTCACACTGCCTCCTATGCCATCCTCGTCACCACCGCCATCATTCGCCCTCTCTTGCAAAGACCCCCTGTGCTACCCCATCTCTTTCTATGCTGCTGCTGGGTAATTGTGTTGGTATTGTCACTCTTCTTTATTGAGCCACACCTACGCCAAAAAGGCTGGATTCATCAACAATGGCACTAGGGAAAAAGATGAGGGGAATGAATACTGTTTCAAATCCATAAAACACATTTTAAATTACCCATTCTTTCTTTCCTTGTGCAATGTATTATTGCAATATTGGATAGCGGTGACGGTGTTGTTGCCCAGTGGATGCAGCAGTTGGTGTTGCCATTATTCGTGTTTCTTGCGTACCATGTTCTACGGAATATACTAGGACTAGGATTGCCGTCATCCGTCTCCCCAACATCAACATTGACATTGACATTTGACAACCAACTGCATCTCTTTTTGAGAGACCCTATTTTATGTTAACAAGGAAAACATTTAACATTTTTAATTCAAGAATTGCCAAGCACTGCAATAATCTTGAGTCCTTTGCCATTGTGGATTCACGTATTACTACTGCAGGAATTGAGGCAGTACCAGTGCTCAGTGCCAATACTAACATCACCACCCCGAATCTCAGCAATGCTAGAATGCTTGATGCTGGGACCATCAGTGTCATCTCTTGAAACTTGCCAAAGTTGAAAATACTCTGCGGCTATTGGTTCCATTCAAATTGGTTCAACAATAATACTCCGAAGGCCCTTGTTGATGCCTAGGAGGAGGCATCATGTGACTCTAGCATATCCCTTAAATGAATTGGTGTGTGATAGGGAAAACATCACAATTGCAGGAATAGAATATGCTATTTTGAAAGGGGTGAAAGAAATAGAGATTAACAAAGGTACTCTGTCAAGGAAAATTTTGGCATTGGATTATAATGTGAAGGTGATCGGAAACAAGAGCATGTGCTACATGGATGGATCTCTGCATGAAGATACCTTATTGAGTGATTAACCATGTGTATATGAATGGATTTTATGATATTATATCATATGATTATTGATTATATTGATGTCTATTATTTCACACAACATCGTAGGAAAACACATAGAAAAGAATAATTTGTGGTGATGACCTCTAGAGATTGATACCATCCAGCCGTGCCTGTTCTCATTGCCCCAAAATGCATTCAGAATTCAAAGTTCTGAGAATGCATAGAACGGCCGGGCCTGAAAAGCGATCGCTTGGATTGGAATGTCTAGAAAAAAGGATCGCTTGAATCTTGAATCGGCGGGTCTAGAATTTGAAAAATTTCTAGATCCAACTAGAAATAGACCCAAATCTATGCATCTCGGCGAAATGGTGAGGTTTGATTTTATAAATGTAGCAAACATTACATCCATCATGGTAACAATAACAATAGCACGCTCATCAAAAATAAGACTCTACTGGGCTATATTGAAGGCGTTCATTATTGACAAGGTTATTAATTATTAATGTACCAATCAACATCATAAATACAGCAATCGAACAACAGTATTAATCTCACCTTTCTTGGTGTATAACATACCCCATCACAGCCTAGTACCTATACTATCTCTTCTTATTTTTCTTCTCTCATTCTTCCACCTCATCATTACTTGGCTGACGGCTTGCAATATCACTCACATCTCCACCAAGCCTGCAGGCCCCGTGCGTATGTTTTAATAATTGCACTGTTCAGCAGAATTTTCTTTGTGTTCCTTCTTGGTGGCGCAAAATGGAGGCAACTCAGGAATACACCGCAAAATCGCAACCACGAATCCACTTCCAAATGATTGAACATACACTGGAGTGTTGCTGATAGCTTCACAGCCATAGCTCGTGCCGACTTCGCACCCACATGTCTTTTCAAAAAACGGCATAGTCATATCAAAAACACAAATGTTGATGCCGGAACAATCGCCATCATCCTTGCAACCACAAATGCCACTGCAATGCTCGCTGAAACAATCTTCAGGTTTGTAGTAGGAATCGGAATCACAATCTTCATTCACGTCACAAATTTGTCCTTTGTCCTGGGTAAAGGCATCACCATCAATGCTATATTAATGAAGCTGCATTGGAGTAGTGTGGGGCATGTGAATGTGCCAGTTTTGTATTCTGATTCTTACAGTTTGATCGTCAGATATTCAAAAAGACAGCACTATGCTTCTTTTCTTTGCATACGTGCTATTTACAGGCTGTTTTTGGCAGATTGTGATGGCAATGATGGCTCGTACATCATACTACACCAAAAAATATGGCTGCTCTATTTTGTTTTGTTTTGTCTCACTTTGCCTTTCACAGTGGTAGTCAGTGTTCGATGTTAGTCATTTGAGTAATATTCCAAGTTTTAGGGAACTTAACAACAAGATCGATGCGACAACGCACGGCTGAAATATAATTAACTCAGAATGTATGGTTGATATAGATCATTCAAAAAGAAACTTGACGATAGCATTCAGTGCCAGCTGGGAAGATGAGCATGTTCTTTTAAACACATAATCTTTCAATGCATGTTTGACAAAATTGCAGCAGCACTTGAAATGCTCAGGTATGAATCTGAGTATAGGACTAATTAATGTCAAAATCATTTTTACATTATTACTCGTGTTCACACATAAGTATTGTAACTATTGTTATGTTACTTTCAACACATAATTTTTTTCTTGATACGGTGAGTTTGAAACATGGATCAATCTCTATTGTATGACTTTTTAAGACGAAGTGGTGTTTGCGGCTGTTGCAGCTGCTGCTGGTAGTGGTGGTGAAGTTGGTGGCTTGGCATATGATTTTGGGGTGGGTATTGATGATACTGCCTGTGTGGTTGGTTTGGCAGGTATTGAGGTGGGAAGTGATGAGAAGGAGATGGCAAAGCATGCTGCATATGGTGGTGGTTTGGTGTCATATTGCCATGTGGATGGTAATAATTGGGTCGGGATATTGAAGACTGCAGGTTGGTGTGGTTAGGCACATGGCTGATGTTTTGATAATGCCTAGATTCTGGTGTAGAAGATTGAACTTTATTTGAGCTGTGGAACTGGGCTGCATTTGGCGTTTGACTCTGTTGTGGGTATCCCCGATAGTCCATCAGTTTAGCCGAATGGTGAGATTCTGAAGACGCAGTGCCTACGTTAGAACTGTTACTACCGTCAGTATTCTTATTTCGGTCATGAAGATTCTGTTGCTGCCCAGTAGCCATGTGTGGATTTGATTGGCTGAATGCAGATGAGCCGACTGGCTGCTGAATTGAGCCGGCGTATCTAACAGGTGATGGAGCATGTAATACATGTGAGAAGTGATATGATGTAGTCTGGCTGTGAGCATTATTGTAGCCAGGTTCCGCAAGTTGTTGTTGCTTGATATTCATCATGTTCGTAGGTACGCTGTTTGGATGTGGGAACCTATTCTGTTTATGTTGCAGAGCGTCAAAGCTGGTAGACCTCAGATATCCCACAGTTGGATTGACATTGTTTCCATCTGTTACCCTATGATGATGTGTGCTTGTGTTGGCATAAAAGTGGGGCATGCTCCTGTTGTCATGATTCAAATCGATCCCGTTTGGTGTCATTGCTCTATTTTGAGGTGTAGACGCCATGGGTGTCCCTTGTGCATTTGCAAGGTTTGGTAAATGCTTAGCATAAGAATGTTCTGGTGTTCCTGGTGCATGGTTGGTGTTAGTATTTTGTTGTGTATGGGTATTAGGTGCAGAGCTATGCAAATTCTGACCTGAGCTGTTACGGACGTCAGATCTGGGCAGCATGCATCCACTCTTGACACTACTAGCAATGGCATTGACATGACCTCTGGGCGGAACCCCGTGACTCTCTGTCATATAACCAGTAGCATGACTTGAAAGAGATTTATTGAAAGGAGGATGCTTTGGACCAGGAAAAGTGCTCAGTGGAGTAGGTCGATGATTAACTGGGGTAGGGCGACGATTGAAATTCTCCTTCAAACTGTCAACACTCTCTATGCCAATTGAGTTTCTACTGTCCCTCCTTCCACTGGGCTTCCGACTACAGCTATGGCTTCTACTTATGTTGCTCTTGGACATTTTTTTCTTCATCTTCTCCTCCAACATTTTTATTTCCATTTCAATGTCAACTTTCACTGCAATAAAGAAACGCTCAATTACTAATGCCGCTGCTTTTTCTTCCTTTTTTTGTGATTTCTTCGTTGCAGGGACACATCTCATTTGATTTGATTTGGTTCTAAAAGAATTCCTCGAGACAGGACTTTCTGAGATATCTCTCTTGGGTTTCAACGAGCTACGGGAGTGCTTCTGAGATGCCGCGATTCGCAGCAAGGCATCTGAGATTGCCGGTGACTTATTACTTCTCCTGGGCTTTTCTGTTTGCTGGCTGTTATGCCGCAGAACTCTTACCAAGTGACCTCGGACCACACTTTGAATCTGGATGATAAAGTAAGACAGTATGACATAGTCCTGAAATGCTTTGAATCCACGGAAGCAACTGTTTCGGCAGAAAGAACAGCGTCAATGGATAAAGTCAGTTAACAAGTATAAAATGAGAATACTATATTTCCTTCGCATTCCTACCACTTACCTTTGAATGACTGTTGCTGCTGAATTGCAAATTGTTATCATCCTGACTTTGCGTCGTTGGATCATCCCTCTCGTTAATGATTGAAGCTGTACCATTCCAATTTTAGCAAACATAAAGTGTTTGTTCCGCCCCACATACGCTTTCCATCGAGCTTGAATTGCTGTGGCGCAAGCCTGCTGTATTTTCACATTTCTTTGATGCAATTTATCTGACATAACACGCCTTGCTGACCATTGCCTCACAACAGATTGACAGGTAATCACATCACATATAGCCAAAACAAAGCGCATGTGAGTCAAGTAGCCTCTTGCAGATTTCTGAATCTTTGTTGCAGCTTCGGCTTGGTGACGACTTTCCAACAGATATCGCTTTTCCTTCATTGCTGCCCATTGCCGAAAGTAAGATTGTACAGAAATGATGTCTAACAACGTGATGATGAAGTCAGAACGCATTAAGTATCCACGAAATGCGCTCTGGATGGTGACAGCTGCTGCCTCAGCTTGGCGGAAGTCTCTTTCATTTCGCAACTGCTTCAATCGTTTTGAAGCGAGCCACTGACGTGCATAACGTTGACACTGTATAATGTCTATCAATGAGTTGATATACTGTGAACATAAAAAGAGAGCACAAATTGTTAGATGATGTCTGCACTATGCCATTAGAGAAGTGTCAGTTCACAAATAGTAATCACCTCATTAAAATAAATGTGGGACCGATAACAATTCTGAATTTTTACTGCGGCACTTCTCCTGGTATCTTGCAATTTCTTGTACTTTAGCATTTCAGCACAACATCGAGCACGAGACTGCAATTCGATGATACCTGATAAGGCAATGATGAAGTCAGATTCTGCAATGTATTTGCGGAATGTGCTCTGGATCGTGACAGCTGCTGCATTTGCACGGAGCAAGTCTCTTGCATTTCGACGTCTAGCTAGTTCATTTGAAGCAAGCCGCTTTCTTACCCCTGCTTGAGTCAAAACAATATTAGCATATGTCATGATGTAGTTGTTATGAGCAGCCCAGCCCCGGAAGTGACGTTGAATGCATGTCGATGCCCTTGCTTTGAGAGAGTCTCTTGATTTACGACGCTGGGCTAATTCGTTCGTCGCCAACCAACTTCTTACCACAGCTTGGCTCAAAATGATATCAGCAGATGTCAAAATGTAGCTGCTATAAGCAGTATAGCCACGATAGATGCGCTGGATGTTTGTCGCCGCGACTATCCTCGTGAATCGAATCTGACCTATGGCCCTCCTTTCACAGCATCCACGCACATGCGCTTGGAGAAGGATAAGGCCTGATGAAAATATAAGATAATGTGAACGCTCCAAAAATCCTCTCCACGCAGATTGAACTTTCACTGTGGCTCTCTCCCGAATGAGTTGAATTTCCTGCATCCTTCTCTTGGCAATGGATTGTCGGACAATTGATTGACACATGATAACATCTGCAACATCCAGTACATACTTTTCTCGGGCAAGTTTCCCTCTTACTATACGCTGCAATTCTATTGTGGCATACATCATCAGAGAGCATTTGTTGGAAGCAGCATTCCGACGGACCGTGGTTTGGATCTTGGTCGCAGCTGCATTGCATTTAACCTCCCTCTCCCACCGCAACATTGCCAGCTTCCTTGAGGCAATCCAACGCCGCGTGATACTTTGGGCGGTCACCACAGCAGTGGCTTCCATGACATACTTTATGAACTGATCCCACCCCCTGTATGCACTCTGAATTTGGATTGCTGCAGCCTCGCGTATCATGTAGTGTTTTTCTTTCAACTCTCTCAGCCTTCTTTTTGCAATCCATTTTCTTGCCACAGACTGGCATGTCATGATATCATAAAGAGTGATGACAAACTTTTTCATTGCCGAGTATCCACGGAAGGCACATTGAATCTTGACGGTAGCTGTATCTTGCATAATGAACCTATCCTCAGCCAATGCCTGCACTCGCTGGATTGCCAACCACCTTCTTGCCACTGACTGGCATGTAACAACAGATAGGACTTTGAAGACATAGTTAAAGTATGATATTCTTCCTCTTACCGCTGCCTGGATCATGGTTGCTGCCTCATTCTTCATTTGTTCTTCGTGGGCGCGCCATAATGCCAGCTGTAATTTCTTCTTTTCAGACATCTTCTTAGCGAGCGCTTGACGCACTGCCGATTGACAAGTAATAATATCCGCAATAGTGAAGAAGTATGAATGCATTGCAGTATGCCTTCGGTATGCAGTCTGAATCTTGGTGGCGGAAGTATCACGCTTTAGAAACAGTTCCTCCTTGAACCTCGTCCTGGCAAATGCACCACGCACTGTCGATTGACAAATGATAATATCCGATAGAGTGTGGATGTACTCCTTCATTACAGTGTGCCTTCGGAAAGATGCCTGAATCTTGGTGGCGGAAGTATCGCGCTTTAGAAACAGTTCCTCCTTGAACCTCTTCCTGGCAAACCTGCGACGCACCGCCGACTGACACACAATGATATCTGAAACAGCGAAGAAGTATGCATGCATTGCAGTGTAACTTCGAAATGCTGCCTGAATCTTAGTCGTAGCTGCCTCGCGCATTAAAAATCGCTCCTCCTTCCTCCTTCTCATGTGCTGGATGCCCAACCATCTCCTCGCCACCGATTGACACAAGATGATGGAACACACCGTAAACACATAGCTCAGGTAGGAACATCGACCGCGTGTCACAGTTTGAATCATAGTTGCCGCCTCATGCTTCCTTCGTTCTGCCTTCACCCGTCGAGCTCCCAGCCACTGACGGGCTTTGCTCTGAACGATCGTCACGTCAATAATGGTGAATACATGTTCATTCTTGCAAACAAACATTCTCCACTGCGACTGTATCTTTGTGGCATACCTCCCCTTCCCCTCCCTTCTACCAAGCCACCTCCGTGCGGCACTCTGAACAACCGCGACCCCACTCAAATATTCCTCCCTGGCGCATTTCCTACGCTCCATCTCTCTCCACCACGATTGAATTACATTGGCACTCGAACGAATCCCAAGGAAGGCATTCCTCCGAAACAACCTGCGCGCCATGCTTTGAACCAGGATAATCTTTCCCATGTCTTCGATGAAGGATAAGAATCCCAAATATCCACGAATGGCACGTTGGATATCCGTAGCACAGCAATGGTGATATTCCAATGTTTCCCGTGCGGTATTTCCACGATGGCATGCTTGCAATTGCAAGGCAATCAATTTGGCAGACTTGTAATATTGAGAGCGTGACTTTTGACGAAGGATGGATTGGACGAGTATTATGGATCGTTTTCGTTGTTCCGCGTGTAATTTGGCGAGGAAGGCGCGGGCGACGCATTGGATGGGTATGATGGTGGAGCATAATTGGGCAATTGGGAGAAAGACAGCTTCTTTCTTCTTGGTGGAGAAGTATTTGTTGTTGTTGTTGTTGTTGCTGTTGCTGTTGTTGATTTGTGATGATGGTAGTACCTTGTTGGAGATGGACTTGGCATTGTTATTATTGTTATTATTATTGCTGTTGTTGTTGTTGTTGTTGCTGCTGCTGCTGATATTGCTCGCATCAAACACAAAATTGGGAAAATTACAAGTATTGCCACCTCCTCGCGTGTTGACGCTTGGAAGGGAAGACGATCTCGTTCGTCGGGATGATAATGATGGTAATGATGACGATCGCGATGATCGTGGTGATGGTCGCGCGGCAAATGACAATCGCAAAGGAGCACGACCAGTAGCAGTGTTAGGAGTAAGGGTGATATTATTAACACCGCTTTGTTGATGTTGTTGTTGATGTTGTCGAGAAGAATTCTTGCGTAAATGAGCGTGACTGCTTTTCAATAGTGGCGGCTTCGTTGCTTTAGTTGTTGCTTTGGTTGGTGTTATCGATGGTGTCGTTGATGGTGCAGTTGATGGTATCATCATCATTTTTCTCCTCTTTCGAAAAAGAGTACTACTACTACTACTGCTGCTGCTGCCACTGCCACTGCCACTACCACTTCCAGTGACATTTTTGAAAATGGAATTGTCATTTGCGGTATTGACACTGCTGCTGCAACTCGCATCATCGTCATCATCATCATTATCATCATTGTTGTTATTGTCATTGTGATCATTGTTATTGTAGCCGTCATCATTGTTACTAGTAGTAGTACCACTACTACTAGTAGTACGAGTAGCAGCAGTAGCAGTGCCAACAGCACCATTATCCATTGACAATGTTGGAATTCTCCATGATGATGATGACGATCGAGAGAGCGATCGACTCCTACGTCGTTCAAATCTTTTCGCGGCCACGGCGGTGGTGGTCGTAGCTGTAGCGGCGATGGTGATGATGGTGGTAGTGGTAGCAGCAGCAGCAGTTGAAGGAAGGGGATGAATTGCGGTGCCATTGATTGCGGTGGCACTGCCACCATCATTGTTGGTACCACCAATGGTACCAATTTTGGAAACAATGCCACGAACGCCACAAACGCCACTACCATTACTAGCATTACTAGCATTACCAGTAGTATTACCAGTAGTATTACTAATAGTATTGCCGCTGCTACTGCTACGACTCCTCAATCGACATCTAGTTTGAGAGAGCGATCTTCCCCTACTCGTTGCTATTGCTGGAGCCCTACGCTGCTGCTGCTGATGCTGATGCTGCTTCTGATGCTGCTTCTTTTGGTGGAGATTGTGCCTTGGCGGAGAATTTCCATTGCCAATATTATTGCCAGAATTGACATTGTTACCATCATTGCCAACATTACTACCATTGCCAACAGTGGTGGCGGTGGTGGCAGTAACATTCATGCCAAGATTGGATAATTTTCTCAATCGATTCAATTCCCTCATTTTGCTGCTGCTGCTGCTTCTGCTTCTTCCTCCCTTGTTATTGTTGTCGTTGATGTTGTTGTTGATGTTGCCATCGTCGTTATCGCTGCTACCGTTGTTGCTACTGTTGCTACCATTGCTACCGTTGCTACCGTAGTCATTGTTGCCACCACCGCCGGTACCATTGTCATCATTATTATCATTATTGCTGTTGCCGCGAATGGCGCCGCTGCCATCATTCCCCTCATTGGCATCATCATCATCTTTCGAAGCAATGAATAATGTCCGCGATGGAACAACGGTAGATGGCGCCGTCATTTTGTTTGACGAGGATGAGGAGGACGGTGACGACTTGATGGATTTGGTTGACTTGATGGATTTGGCTGATTTGGCTGACTTGTGCGGGGAATGGAAGCCAGTATTATTATTGCTGTTATTGTTGTTATTGTTGGTATTGTTGTTGAAGTAGTGTTGATCAACAAGTTTATTTCCGCTAATGGGAGACAATGGCCCTCCGCCAAACCCACCAAGTCCTGACCCGCCATCCAACACATTATTATTATTATTGCTGCTGCTGCTGCTATTGAATGATTTCCCGCGCTGTGTGGAGGAGTGCGAATGTCGCGATTGAGGCCGTGCCAGTCGCGATGAATAACGACGAGAATTGGAGGAAGTGGAACGCTGTTGTCTCGATTGGATGGTTGTGTTGATAATATTGTCGTGACTTTTTGCTGTTGTCGTTTGCGGCGGTGGTGGTTGATCGTGTTGATCGTGTTGCTGATGACGGTATGTTTGTTGATGGTATGTTTGTTGTTGTTGATGTTGATGTTGCTGCAGTTTCAACTTGGTTCGAATGGCTTGATAGTCATCATCTTCTCCTCCTTCTTCTTCTGTTTGAATTCGACGAGCGGCCAATTTGGATAGATATTCCTCTCTTGACGATGCGGATGCGGATGTTGATGCTGGCAATGGACTTGCGGTGGATGCAGCGCTCAAAGCCATTGTGATTGACAATATGTTGTGCGACTACTGCTACTGCTGTTGTTACTGCTGTTGTTACTGTTACTGGGGATGTTACTGTGCCGTCAATTGTGTTGATTATATTATGCCACAGTATCTAGTTGGTTGGTTGGTTGGGTAGTCTGTAGTTGGTTGTAGTAGTTCGTAGTTGGTTGGCTGATTGGAGGTGGATTTCTTCAATTGGTATTGCGGTGGGGTTCAATTCGTCAATCGATGTTATTCATTCACTTGCTCGCTCGCACCGCTTGATTGATTATATTATTATTATACAATTGCTTACTACTCTATTCGATTTCGTGATTGACGTGATGTTAATAAAAGTAGTACAAATTGTACAATCATTCAATGATGATCATGATGATGATGATGATGATGATGGTTTTACAATATTATCGGTACGTTACTACAATCGCATACTAGACTCTTGGCGATTGTCGTCGTCAAGGGTCCGTGGCCGGTTAGTGGGTGGCTGGTCGTCCTCGAGCCTCTCGTCGTCGATAGATAGTAGTACCTAGTACGTGCGCTCTTTGATGTTATTATTATTATCTCCACGTGAGAGGATTTTTAATTGATGAGATCGACATGCCACAGCGAAGTTGCTAAGAACGATAGTATGATGATGATGATGTTATCATTTTATTATTATTTATCATGCAAACCACCCACCCACGCACGCACGCACACGCACTCTCGCCATTTTTTTTTTTTCATTCAGATTCCATCCCGTCCATCGCCCTGCTTTCCTGCTTCTTGCATGCCACCATTCCTTTATACGTAGTATCGTAGTATCGTATGTTGTATCGTACGTATTTTTTATTTCATATCGTATTGTGTCGTACAATACCATAACATACTATTGGTGGTAGTATTGGATATTGCCATGTTTCTGGCCACTTTCTGGCATAGTTTGAGATCTCCCAGTAGGAAGATACTACTACTTATGGTACAACATAA
>JALLAR010001302.1:0-34612 GCA_036939335.1 Conticribra guillardii
TCCTTTTTCGCAAAAGTTGAGCGAGATTACGTATGAAGAGGTATGTATATAGTACGATACGTACACCCCCGCCGGTCCCGGGTCTTCCTGACGACTGACGACCAGCCAGGCGGTGTTGACTGTTGACACGTGACATCTGACATGTTTTTCGCTCTGGCGCGTCGCAATCTGTCGCAATGCTGACTGCTGACGCCAAAACAATGGCGACGGCGTCGTTTGCCACCTTGCCACGAGTGCCTGCATTGCACCCACTTCTTCGAAAGTAGTAGTAACACATACAGTTCCTCGTTCATCTGACACAGCAATACTCTACATATTTACCTAGAAATTATTATCTCTCTCAACTGCGTACAAAAACAGTTCTGGGGTTGAAAACTGTCATGGCCATGCGTTGAATTCCGCTCTCATTCATTAGACCATACCATAGTTCACCGTAATAAAACTCCAAACAGCATCATGCCCGCGCTCGAAGAAGCTCTCCTCCGAACACTCCCCGAATATGTAACGCGCGAAAGCACGCTGTGCATCCTCCGCATCATCGTCGGGGTAGCACTGGCATTGCTAACAGTCTATCGACGAGAAATGAGCTGCAATCGCGTCTACTCTAGCGAGGATGAAGTGGCAGGGGAAGTGAACCATCGCCAACGTCAGCCGAGAGCCGGAGAAAGAGGGAATGCTCACATTGAAAGAAAGCGCTCGTCCTCGGCATTGCCTAGTATTACAAGACGACGGAGGCATACCGTCGAGGGGCGTAAGGAAAGTGGGGTGTCAATTGTCAGTACAGACGATCCGACGGATGACCTATTGGAGGCTGCGGGTCGGTTCTGTTCTGGAGGACCACTACTTGCAATTGCATTGGCAGTCTTTGACCATCTTGTGTTGACGAGCTTTTTGAGTTCGTTGATTCTTTCGGCAAAAACAAAGACTATTAGTGTGGATGAAGTTCATTTTTCGAAAGGCGAAGAAGGGAGCAATAAATCGCAACAACGGCGTGAAATGCGTGTTTACAATGTGGCTTGGGATGCAGCTACGGAATATTTCGAATCTATTGCTCAAAAGTTCGAGGGCGGGGATGGATCATCATCTGGAGGCACTGAGTCTATACAACCATCCCGTTCAAAATCTACCAATAATTTGGATAGGTTAAACCCTGAAACTTCAAGGTCTGTGCTAAGAAACATCATGGCTATTGCCAGAAGAAAGAACAATGTTTGCGTAGATGTTACGTTGCTACCCGCGGATGCGCATGTGTCAATATTTTCGTTTTTGCGACCGGAGGATCTGCTATCGTTCACTTGCACATCTCAAGCAGCTCGAACTTTGTTAGATGACAGTTTTGGGGTTACGGGCAACAATTCGACGCGGCGGGGAAGTCTTCGCAATAGCAGCGTGCACAATGAAGCTGCTCTGATTTGGAAAGCGTTGTTTATTCGTGATTTTTCTTGGGTCATGTCTGAGTGGAAGATTGGCCAAGAGGCGTTTATGAGATCAATGACATCCTATCAAAACCAAGGATTGTTGCGGTGGGACAATGATCAAGCAATGTTTGTTTCAGAAAATGGTAATGTTGGAAGGATCATTCCTCATTTGTTATCAACAATTATGAAATCTGGTAATTTTCATGCTTCAATCAATAATAATGATGGCGAAAACAACGAAACAGCAGCAGCGTCCGCCACACCTCCATCGTCAATGAAAGAGTTTTACTTCACATTTGCAGATACTTGGTTAGATTACACTATTGCTGGGTGCAACAACTCAGGAAAATGTCTCATTGGCCTTCATGGTCATGTGTTTGATATTTCTCATTTTGTGGAAGACCATCCTGGTTCTACAGAGACGTTGCTGCTCCAGTCAGGTCGAGATGCCACAGTGTTTTTTGAAAGTATGGGACATTCTGGTGGGGCCCGAAAGCTTGCTACTGGGATGTGTGCTGTAATCGATAGACGGTGTGTGAGATGGGATGCAAAAGATGGGTCAATATCTTTTTTGAATGAAGAAATTACGCCTTGTCAGGATTCTTCTTGTGGGCTCATATCACCTACAAGCAATGAACTTGGCAGTAAGAAAATTGTACCGGGGTTCCTTATCCCACGCAAACGATCTAAGCCAAGACAATTGGGTGGTCTATTTCATATTCGTGAGCGTTTGAAGGCGGAAAAGGTGTTTGAATTAAATAAAGCAGATCGTTGGGGGCTATCAGCGCTTGGACCAAGTGGTTTGTTTGGTGGAGTTCACGTGTACTATGATCCATTTTGTTCATGCTGGAAGTGGTGGTACACTGGTTTAGATTTTCATCCAATATTTGCTGAAAGTGTTGATAATCGTGACATTAGATGATTTTGAGAAGAGACGGGGGTGTTGATTAGAGAGGTTGTAAACTATTGTTGCTCCAGCTACATGCTATCTATATTTAACTGTTAATTATGATACTCATTAAAATTACGCACAAGACGAAAGCGATTCTCGCAGCAGTTTACGTGTAGCCGACCATGCTTTGTTATATGCGTCATCATTATATGCAAATGCAGGGTTAGGGTTGAAGTCTTGCGCTGGATTAGTAAAGCCATGCTTTGTTCCCTCAAATTTTATTACATTGCATTGATACCCAACATTAAAAATAGCTGTAGCAGCATCTAGATCTCCCATTGGCACAAATGGATCATCAACTCCTGTACACACAAGAACACTGCCTTTCTTGGATTCATTTCCCTCATTACTTTTGCTTTTATCCAGGCTTAAATTTCCTACCCCGCCGAAAACACCATGGAATGTTGCCATCGCCCGCACCGACGGAATTTTCATTCTTGCCAATTCTAAAATAGGATGACCACCTAAACAGAATCCCAATGCACCGATTCTTTTGTGATCTACACCAGGATGATCTGAAATTGCATCAATAGCAGCCTGGACTCTGAATTGCAAATTGTTCCTCTCACCTCTGTCATCCGGCAAAAGTAAAGATGATCTCACACTTTCATACTGCGATCTATCATCATCCCACGCCCACCCAGTTTCGTCGCTGAGCAAATCAGCTATGAGAACCACGCAGCCTTTCTCGCCAAAAGTTTCTTTGTCATTGACCAGCGAGTCTGCTTTCCATCGGAGAAATATATCTTGAGGGCCGGCCCCAGTGTGAAAAAGAACAACCCCCGGGATTGAGTTCTCATCTAGTGAATCTTGAGTAGGAAGGGACGGTCGATAGATATGCCCATGAAGAAATGATCCATCACCATTACACTTATAAACAAATGGGGCAGCTACAGACGTTGACTCTGGTCTCGTGTCGAGATCTGCTTTCCAAGCTTTTAATATAGCCGATGCATAATCTATGTCTTTCGCAACCTGCGGATTGTTTTCGCCCTTTTGAGAGAGAGCAGAGGGTTCCAAATTTAAGAGACATGTTCCTGCCTGCCACGATGGGTTTGCCATCTCCATTGCCAAAATCTTCTTCTTGTGCCTGGTGTTTCGTGACGTAGGCGAAGAATTGCAAAACGCGACGACTTGGGCAATCCGGAAGGGGGATGAAGCGATTATTGCGGCGTGGAAAAGCTGGAACGAGAGAAGTTTTTGGACGATCTTCGATTTGACCATAGTGAAGGCAATGATTTAATTTGCGAGGGTCTGGTCGGATCCTTTAATCTCACCCGTTGCATGTGTTTATTTGTAGATCTCTTGGTCGGTAGAATATCAAGTTGTTACGTTGTTACTCAAACATTAACGCCAATGTTGGTATAAACACACGTAGGAATAAGTGAAATCTTTGCAATGTTGAGACATCTTGATGCTACAATGTCGTCAGTCGTCATCTTCTCAAAAGCGATTTTGTCAATGCTCAGCGAGGCTCAGCGATTGCGATGGCACTGGCTGGCGGTATCGTATCTAGTTGGATTCTGTTGGATTGTTCATTTTACATTCTTGTCATCTTTTTCTAGGCGGACAATGGGAGCACTCTGTCTTGGCTCTCTGCCCTACTACCTTGAGTAATATTAATTGATACATTTAGTACGCATTGCTCATCTTTGCGGGTGATGCCAAGCAGCGTTCTGCGTGCTCTCACGGGATTTTTTCCCACGATGCACCAAGTGATCTAGCAAATCTTCCGTATCGTCATCTTTATTGCGAGTTTTTTCCATGCTTGCTTTTACGTCATCATTGCGTTTGCTGGACAGGAGATTGGCACTTTTCATGCTCTCAATGATTGCTTTCATTTCGTCCAACTGATCACGCCTCCCCAAAGTCTGAGTTAATTGCATGTACAGCCTATCCCTTTCTTTTTTTGTTTCTTCCAGTTCTGTGCGTAATTCATGAACTTTAGAACTTAATTCCTGTATTTCCCTATCCCTTGTAGCAACGGCTGATATTATGTAAGCAGATGCATTATTCTTGGCGGTTAGCTCTTGGAGCAGTCTTTGGTTTGATTCTTCTTTTCGTGATAGTGCAACATTTTCCTCTTTCTCAGCCGCCAACTCAATGTTAATTCTGTTGAATTGCAACTGGAGATCACGGCACTTTTTAGCAAGAGCCACTGAATTTTTCACTAGAGACCTTCGTCCCGGGATAATTCCGTTTTCGGCATTTTCATCATTCTCGTTGCTGAACTTGATTAGCAAATCATCCTGGCGGTAAAATTCAAGATCTTCATTTTTTTGGCGGACCATTTCTTCCAGTTTATTGATTTCTATGGTTGTTTCACGATCCAATTTTGTATGCTCTTTTCGAAGGTTCGCCAGTGCTTCTTTATTCTTTTCATTCTTCTCTTTGTATTGTTTTGCTTCTGCTGTTATTCTATCTTGGCATGTTTGGAGTGTGTTTAACTCGCATGTTTTTACTTTCAAGTCGCTGCGCACGTCCGATAGCTGCCTTTCAAGCTCCTTAATGATGTCTGCATTTTCAGCCTCTTTTGTCTCCCGTTCCATTCGGAGGTCATTTAATTCCAGCTGCAGAGATTTTGTCTGTTCGAAAGCATGATCCCGTGCGTCACACAGCAACTTTGCCTCACGCGAAAATGATTCTTTTTGGTTATTGCGAATTGCTATTGCTTCTTGGCTACTTTCTTCTCGAATCCGTGCAATCTCGCGCTCACTGTTAGTTTTGATCTTGTCACGTTCTTTGGTAATGCGATTAATTGAATTGTCGTGTTTCTGTTGAGCGTGCCTCAATGCTGATGAACTATCTTCATGATCCTTTTCGGCCTTCTCGGCTCTACTTAAGAAAACTTCGGCCTCTTTACGAGAATGATCTAAATCCATTTCCAACAGCTCGGCCTTTCTTTTGCACTCAAGAATTTGATGATGGCTCTCCTTTTCACGCTGAAGTGCACTTTCATAAAGAGTTGACTGCTCTTGCATTTGCGTTCGCAGCGCTTCAACTTCGTCTTTTTGCTCTGATGAGCGTTTTTTAAGTCGATCATAATTGCGACCTTTTTCTTGTAGATTCAAATTTATTGCATGTAACTCTCTTATTTTCAATTCCAAGTCATCATGACCGAGCGTTCTCTCTTTCAATTTACCCCTACTCTCTAACTGACCTTGACGTTTGCTGCACGAAGAGTCACCGCCTGATCTTGAAATCCCTTTATCATTGTGTAGATCAAAACAAAATGTATCATCAAACGACTCGGGCAATGATAGCTGAGTAATATTGAGTGTCGAGGTAGAAACATCGTCCTGCTCGATGGGGCTCGCAAGTGCACTGTCAATGATGAATTCCTCAAACATTCTGTGTTTGTTCGATTGGTATCTACCTGTGGATATAGCTGGAATTGGATGCAAGCATCGGCTTGACACATCGGCAGTTCAATCATTCAATACTATTTTACCTACTAGTATGAGTTCGAAAAGGATTTGGGTGTTTTCAAATTTCGAAAAAGTGGTCGAAACATTTAAACCCAAACGCCTTGTCGGTTCTTCGAAAATGGGGCCTTTTGCACGCGAATTGCCCTTCCTTTTTGCAAGACCGAGATCGGAAATGAAAGTATCTTTTGTGCAACCATGACGTTTGATTTAGCGAATGAATGAGACAACGCTCGCGAGATGAGCTGCCCAATAATGATTAACGAAAATAATATGGTGGCCCCAGTCAACAGTTTGGGGCCACGATCGATTCAGGACCTGCATGCAGCGAAGGAAAACAGAGCAAGTGAGGCTCTCAAGATGAAAGATGAACAGATTAGAATCCTTTCTGAGCAAAACAATAAGCTGCTTTCATCGTTGGATCGTGCCGAGGAAGAGCTAGGGACATTTCAACTCGAAAAACTGACTATAGAAGAAGAGAATAGGACGTTACGCGTAAGCAACTTTGAGCTACAATTGAAGGCGAAGTCCGCAGAAGGACAACTTGATGAAATAAAATCTGGCTTCGAAGATACAGAATCGCAGCTAACGATTATGTCAACAAAAAATGCAGAGCTTTTGAAGTTATTGGAAGGAGAAGAGGCTAACACTTCCAAAATAATTTCTGAGTTCGAATCATGTAAAAATGACTCCGAGAGTCTAAGTAAAAAATACACATCTCTTGTAGAATCCACAAAAGAAGTGGGTGAAACTGCTAGAAGCGCAATGCGCGAAAATCAACTCAAGTCTGACGAGATTCGGGTCCTGAGATTAGAGGTTGAGCAGTTGAAACAGAGAAACTCGGAATTAACAATTCAAACAACGGTCGAGCTGGAAGCAGTGCAGGAACAGCTCCGACTGAGGAAAGAAAAACAATACCAGCTGCTGGGCAAGCTTCAGTCACAAGAAGAAGCAGGTAGACAGGCTGAAGATCATGCGAAGGAAACGGAGCAGACTGTTCGTGAGCTACGCCAAAAAATATCAGATTTGCAGACACAGTTGCAGCTTGAGACAAATTCTCGCATAAGTCAAGACAACTCAAATCGTACTTTGACCATTGACTTCCAGGCAGCATCGGCCGAGAATAAAGAGCTCAGCTCGAAGTTGCAAGAAATGGACCAAGATCGTCAAAAGCTTGAAGTCGAAGCTCGCGACAACGGAGAACAGCTACGCGAAATGGCAGAAAAAGTATTTCAGTTGCTAGAACGGCTGAAACTCGCGGAGCTTGGAAAAAAGAAGTCCATGGAGGCACTGACGAAAAAGGAGCAAGAACTATTTTCTATGAAGAAACAACACAGCAAAATAAAAGATGATAACGCAAATGAGAAAAGAAGTCGCGAAAAAATTGAGTCAGAGAAACGGGTATTAGAGGATCAACTCCGTGGATTGAAAAAGGTTAATTCACAGCTTGGCAATAAACTAAAAGACGAGGCGAAGTCTAGAATACGCGAGGAGGAAGCGTGTAAGGAGGCAAACGAAAAGGTACGCACCCTTGACGGGCGTCTTGCTTTTCTACTCAATAGGCTGCAGACCGACGAGGAGGCTAAATCAGCGCAACATGAAGAGATAAAACAGATGCAAACACAAATACAAAACTTGTCGCAGAGATCTGAAATACTACAAACTAAGCTAACACATGCGGAGGAAAGCCACAGAGAGTCCAAGGAAAAACTTCAGGCGTCTGATATGCATTTAAAGGAGACAAAGATCAAGCTAGAAGCATTAGAGCAGACTATGAAAATCGAAGAAGAGAGTGCCATTAGACATGAAAGAAAAGCTTTGCAGGCAAAAGAAAAACCAGAGAAGCATCTAGCTGGCGGACAGCTTCGGTTTTTTGTTGACAGCAGACCTTCATTAGGACAAGTTGCAATAAAAGGCAAAAGCCCTAAGGATAAAGTATGGATAGAAGAAAAGGGATGCAACAATTTCTTGCGTAAAGTATTGAAAGGGCAAAATGGGTACGAGGCTCTTGTCCAGAGAATAGCCGAGCTTTATGGAGCAATTTTGTTTGGAGAAGAGCAATTAGAAAAGGCTGACGATGATTCGAAATCGAGGAAAGAAGATATTGATCGAATTGATCGCGAACTGAACAAAATGCAAAGTTATTTGTGCGCAGAGGAGGAGTCAAAACGACGTGTTCTTTTGAGATATGTTCGCGCAGTAAAGGCATCAGTGAGTTTGGGCGAGCCCGGTTGTGAAAAGGATAGAGAAGAGGTTGGTAGCGTTGGGGCTGGGAGAATACAACTTCCAGAGGTGCGTGTGTGTTTTTGTGTGTGTGTGTGTGTGTGTGTGTGTGTGTGTGTGTGTGTGTGTGTGTGTGTTGTCGCGTAATTAATTTGCAGATGCCGTTTTAACTTTGTTGCTAATCTTATTGCTTGAATGTTTTTTTCAGTCAAGTTTGGGCGACGAGGAAGTACACGTTGTCGCATCGATGCTTCGCGATAATGTTACAATAGAAGAGCTGCAATTTAGAAGAAATTACATTAGTGATGATGGTGCTAGGGCAATCGCAGCAGTGTTAGCTGATCGAAGTGCGTTGAGATTAATAGATCTCCGGGAGAACCATGTCAGCATGATTGGGATCAAAGCTATTGCTGACGCCTTAGAGAGATCAAAAAGAGTGCGCCATGTTTTTGTACATCCCGGCGGGAAGATCGAGGCATTCGGGTCTTCTGAAACTATTGACGGATCTGAATCAACAACTCTTGCGGTATCAACAGTTTGCATTGTAGATGTTCGAGACAACATTCCAAAGGATGATGTACAAAAGGCCAAAGCTGCGGAGCAGCTCAAATTTATGCAAAAACGACGCCAAAGCGAAAATGAAATGAAAGGAGGCAAAAAGACAAGACAGAGTATGAGTCAGTCCCCTTCCCAAAAACATCGGCACAAAAAGCGAAATGCATTTCCTCCTGTACGCCCTTCATCCGCTGGCTCTACAAAAAGCAAAGAATCTAAACGATTTGGGGATCAGCAGATTGGCAAGCGATCTCAAATGAGTCCTTTCTTGAAGAAGTGACTTTGTGATAACAAGAAAGCAAAGAAATCTTTGAATTTCAATGCATTCAATTTTCCTGTATCAATACTGTAAATAGACCAAATAGTACTTTATTATTATTTTATAATGTCTTTATTTTATGAAAGAGTAAATACAAACTGGACATTCAAGAATATTAATGTATTCAATCTCAATACACCTAAGAGCAAATTACCTGCGATACCCAATGTACATGTTTGCTGCTGGAAAATTGTATAGTATCCACACACGATGCGTTCATCCATTCATTAGCAGTCGCGCCATGGCAAGTATACCTTGTCAGACATGGGTTCAATGCTTGTTCACGGCATGATAGAGAAGATGAATTCGAAGAATCAAGGTCCCAAATGATACTTGATGTCTTTAGGCATTATATTATTTGAACGATCAATACCGCCACCAGGCCTAAAAGCGGCACCAAACAAAAACTGTAGTGGATTATCACGTTGCCTTGCAATTGTCTCGTGAACAAACGCAGGGACGAACAAAGGTGATGCGTGATCCAATACTACTATTCTCTGAAGAAGTGCCAAACCCTCAAGTTTGCTCCTCAAATCTGCATCAGACATCGAAGTTATTGCCTCATTAATTGTTTCTGCAGGATTGAATAAGAATTCGGCTTCGCTGATGGATATTGAGAAATCATTGTATTGCAATATCGACCGAAACATGGGTTGATAATAGGGCAATGCATCTGATACGATCACGGGAATGCATCCAAGGCGAATTGCAACAAACATGGATCGACTGGATGGATTGTCTCCTCGTATAACTATGCAAAACTTGGAATCCGAAATTTCTCGCAACCATTGAGTATATGGGATAAGAAATCCAACTGATGATGGCTGAATAAGTTTGTTCTTCTCAGTCATGTTTGATTGGAACAGAGCATGTCTATATATTGTAGAGTTGTTCTGAGATTTGTCATTCACTGTATGATAAAAGAAGGTGATTTTCTTCGTTTTCCAATTGTCAAAAGTGGCTATTGAAAAATTGTAGTTCGGATGCGATGCCTCATGGCTATAACCTAGATTCCAATGATGACGAAATGTAGGTCGTGCCAAATCCACATTTTCTTTCGTATTCCAATCATTCTCCTTTGGCTGGCTCACAAGATATTGTCGATAATATTGCGCATCAAAATCTTTTACCAATGTGCCAGAAGAAATTTTGGATAGTGTCTCTTTGGTAATTCCACAACAGTCACGAAAATGAACCAAAGACAAAAGGTCCCCCCTTAATAACCGTTCATTGTTGGTTATGTAAACATGTTTTTCGGGATATTGCTGAAAAAATGGAGTATCGAATAAATGCTGAAAGGCGCTTTTCATATCGATTTGTTCACCCCAAAACACTGCAGCACCCAATGGAATAGGTACAAGAACAAAATCAGCTTCTGAAATATTGAACGTTCGTAGATTTGAATTTTTATATTGCTCCAGTGCTTCGTAAAAACGAAGCTCGCCCTGAGCATAGGGACGAAATCGACCTTTCCAATTTTTGTTGCCCCATGTTGAAATGGCAGTGTTATCTTTGGACTTGGCACGAATGTGTGGCAGTGTCAACTTTACATTTTCATACACGTAATAGCGTTTGCCAGCCAAACCTTCCAATTTATTTACTATTCGTAAAATCCTATGGTTTGTGTAGGGTGTGGTTTGTGTTGTCCTTTCTGTTTTGACGAATGTGTTCAAGGCATCATGATTAGACTGAGATGGTAGCGTTGACAGTGATTTCAGTGTTGACAGCGTTGTGATTAAGTATGCAACTATTAACGCTGCGACAGTGTATTGCAAGGCGCCACGAACTCGCATGCTGTTGATACGTTATAAGAGTCACCAGGAGTCACCCCACATGCCGTTGCGTTTCCATCGTGGACCCATCAATTATTATTTCGTTGGACACAGTGTTGTATTTGGAGGAGGCGCGTCTCAGCAGCCTTCAGCAGCTGTCAGATTTTTGGACCCTCAGTTCAGATAGCCTAGTACTTACCCGTATTGGTGAAACCATTTATTGCGTAATACTGTTATTGCATATGTATCTTTTAATATTTAAATTAGACGATAATAGGTAATAGGTAGGACATCATGAATGAAATTTATCTGATGTCTGGTTCTCTCATTATTTTCAACCTTAAACAATGTCGGCTCCACATAACTGCGATGATTGCCACTCTCATCTAGGCAAGCAATTCTTTGGCCTCATGGGACCCAAGAAAGCAACACCGTGCACATCATGTCAAAAACGACTCTGCTCCACATGTGCCGGAAAGCATGCCTTGATTCCCTTTTCGGAGAACGAAGAACCGCCGCCTGTGAAAAAATCTTCAATCAAGAGCTATTGCAAGGAGTGCTTTCAAAAAGCATCCATACTAGATTACACCAAGAGCTATGATATCGTCGAACCCTCAGTCGATGGTGCTGGAAACGACACCAACAACAACATGACATTATTGTTTGCCCATGGAGGCGGATCCAGTCGTGCAATGTTCCGTGCCCATTCTCGCATTCTATCCAATAAAGGATATCGTTGTATTCTAATTGATTTGCCAGGTCATGGCACACTGGTCGACAAAACTACATTAACTCTCGACGAATGCGTTACTACGGTAAAAAAGATATTGCAAACTGAAAATTGCAATCCCTTTCAGACAATATATGTTGGTGCATCCTTAGGCGCATACGTTGGCTTCCACATCTTATCCCAACTTAAGACTCAATTTGCTGGAGCAATTCTAATGGATTGTGGTCAAAATGTCGGTCCCGATTGTAGCCTTAAAGCTCGTCTTGGGATCTTCTTCATGAGCAAACTTTCGGGTAGGATGACGAACAAACGGTTAATGGAAATTATGATGGGTGCGGTGGAAAACTCAAAGGCAGACTTTCATTTGGTGGAGTGCTGTTATGCAAGCGGCATGTTCTTCGAACAGGGAGTGAAACAGTGTGACTGTTTGCACACAGTTGCACCTGCGGACATTATTCCTGAGTTGGATTTTCCCATCTTATTCTTTAATGGAAGTGAAGATTATCGAGATTCTGAACAAAAGTGGTTATCTCTTTGTACGCAAGAGAAGCGATCAGAGCTCAAAGTTTATGAAGGAGGGGATCATTTCTTTTGTCACGATTCGAGATTTGTTGATGATTTTCTCGACAGGATGGACAAGTTCGCCAAAACATTGGCCACCGACGTATCCAAATAAACAGTCTTGGTAGTGATCTACTTGTTATTTAAATGTTTGCCAGTGAATTAGTAAAATGTAAACCTGAACTACTTGTTATCGTAAATTGTTTCTTTTCCGCCCACATAGTAGTACACCAACCTAATGAGTTATGCTATCTAAAAAGTACATGATCCTAATCGACTAAATCGTCACAATATTGTTTCGTTTTAACCCTCAAGAGAGAATGTCTCGCATTCACAAATCAAATCTAAACCTCTCTCTACGCCGGGATATTGGTTTTGCTTAAACGGAACCATCGCTCAATTTCCTCGTGGAAATAAACCAGATAGTGTTAGAATATGAGTTGCCACTATAATTGAGTTGGAGCAATAAATAAAGAAAAATAATTGTCAGCGAGACAAGAATACTAAATGAAAATATTGACGAACGAAAAAATATATGAAATATAAAATGATAACTCACCAAGCTCCCTGAGAGACAAACACCTCATCTGGGATATCAGATGCAAATTCAAGAGCATCGTTGATTTTTCCAGTTTCCGCCAATACACCTGCTTGAAGAATGGACCACCCATTATCTTCGCAAAAGCCATCACTTCCCTCGTTGGCCCTCTCGCATGCATCTGCATAGATTGGGTAAAGAAGTTTCGACCACTCGGGGTCGTCTCTACGCTCGGCAATGGCGGTTAGCGGCATGAGTTGGATACCGTAGGACACCACATCTTGGGGTGCGAACCAAGTCTAGGTAGATACCAATTGAGAATTCCACAGGGACGAGAGTTGTGTTAGCGAAGAAATGCATTATTTCGAGATCCAGAAGCAGATTGACAAAAATGAAATAATCTCACCTGAAAGCTTGCCATCGTTTCATGCATCATCCCAACAACAGGCTTTTGGTATCCAGATGGATAGTCATTCACATGAAGACTACGCGGCGCAACATCTTCGTTCTCAGAAGATACTGAGGTGGAGTTCGAATTCCATAAATGCCAAAAACGATTTGTCGCCTGCACTTCCATTGAGGTGAGAAATTCTCCAAGATTGCGGACCAACCGAGCTGATCCAAGATTCTTGTCATCTCCAACAAATGCATCCATCATGGCACCTCCAAAAAGAGCAATTCCCTCGAAGGCAGCAATAGCTTCAGAAGAACTCTCTTGTTCACGTCCATGTGGACTGAGCTCAGCTGACATAAGCCCTGCAGCCCAAGAATTGCCCAAGTACCAATCTTTTTGACGCCACATGGGGAAGTACTCATCTTCTGCAGAAGGGTTAGCAATATCACGGATGTAGAGAAGAACGCTTTCAAAGTTTTCACGACCCCACTCTGGACGGTGTTTCGCAACTACTGCAGCAGCATAAACATGGTAACCATAGTGGAAGTGATGATCATTGTACCTATATGAAATTGAATGGGAATATAGAAAAAAGAGGATGCAATTAGTTGAATGCAGTGCACGCTTGGCAAAGTAACGAAAGACCGTTAGCGCAATAAGTAGAGCAACAAAAATTCACACGTACCATCCATTTCCAAAGTCCTCGTTCACACTTTTCAAGGCAGGGCAATCTGGAAATACATTCGAACAAGTGCCAGAATCTTCCTTTCCCTTTTTAAAAGTGTAGGAGCACCCACAGTTGATAAATCCGCCCCATGTCTCATCATAGATAAATTCTGCCTCACCACCACCATTTTCCTTTCCACCAGGTTTGAGCCAAATTTCAACAGCAAGCTGAAGGTCGTCTAGAAGTGATTCTACTTCCTCTTCAGATGGCAATGTGACCTCAGCAGCGGCTGACGCAGATGCCTCAATAGTAGATTCATCAGCATCGGAGTAGTTGTAGTTTTCGCCAGATTGGAGATTCTTCAGCTCTTGATTGATTTCGATGATACGTCCAACTTTTGCAAGGACTTTCGCTGGAAAGTATGTATCAGCCGCACCCCTGAGAACATTTGGACTGATTTGAAACTTGATATCGGTGTTTAGTGCATCGGCCAACGCAGGGATCGCAGTGTCCAACGGAGGACGGTCGGCAAGGAAAGATTGTGGTTTTCCATGCTCAACGGGGAGGTTCCACTTGGATCCATGAACTAAGCATGTTCGTCCATGGAAAGTGTGTACGCAGAGAGCGGAATCAATGGATTCGTTGTCAATTTCCGGGGTGGTTGCAGCAAAGGTTTCCAAGTGGTGGGGTAATGCAAACATGATGAAATCCTCTGGGTGTGATTTTTGGGTCGTTTTAGCGGATGCGGCATTGGTCACTGCCTTGGTAGCAGCACGAAGACTGGATGCAGCAACAGATACAGCAATGTCTTCTTTTGACACATCAACACTTCCAGAGTCAACAGATGTGACATCCCAATCAAACACAACATTCGTTACGCGATCTTCACCATCATCGTCATCTTCTGGGAATTGCGTTCCCACCATAGGGCTCTTGGGATACAAATCAGCACCTTTCCTCAACACCTTCAAATATTTCTCCGACTTTCCTTTGCTGCTAATGGTCTCATATCCCAAACTGGCAAGATTATCGCAATGTTCCTTAATAATGCTCTTTCCAGTAGTACACTCATCAAAAAGTGCAACTCTCACGACAAGTTCCTCGCCATCGTCTTCTCCTCCGTCCGAGGAAGAAATTTCCGTCACATCCAAACGGAATTGAGACTCGGCTATCGCTCCAGGAGTGCTAAACATGGGATACGCATCCGAATAACACTTGACCGACACGGGCTTGGAGAAAAAGGCCACCCACGTAAAATCCGATTGAGCGAGATGGAATACAATCTCGCGTTTCACCTCGTAGGCATGGGCCTTTCCATCGGAAGAAATGGGTGCCGCATGATTGGGATCCTGAATGATGGGTTTGCCAGTAAGAGATCCACACAGCATTTGATTGGAGGAAGAGCCGGAGGAATCATCGGCATCGGGATCAATGACATCGGAATCCAAGAGGATGGAAACGGGGCGATTTCCCGAAGTAATCGTGGGCAATACCGGTTTCTTATGTTGATCCTTTCCAAACCTCATGGTTCCATAGGGCATGCCCCTCACCACGTGAGTTTTGATATTGACATGCTTCCACCTCAAACTCACTCCCAGAGGACTAATGGCTTCATCTGGATCCACTTCATACGCAGTGAGTGCATCATCGTCAATGCTATTCTTTGTGTTGTCCTCCGAGACAACCATGGCACCAAGCGAAACTCCATTATTCTTATCAAAGACCATTTGCATATTGCGTTCGGATGTTTTCAATACGGGTAGGAATAATTCAATGCCTGCCATGTTTGTTGTTGTTGTTTTTGCGTTGTCTTTGGTGTGGGCAGCATCGGGTATGGGTTCTGGCTTGGGTGGGGATACTCCTAGGACGTAGGGGATGGTGTAGACGTGGGCTATTTCGCCCGCGGCGGAGGGGTCTTTGGCGGCTTTGTGGGAGAGGAGATTCTAGTGTGGTATTGTTATTTTTATTGTTGCATCATTGTGAGAGGACAATTGTTGGGAATAAAATGAGAGAAATAACATGATAATTTGATTAGAACAATAGGACATGGCACGTTTTTATCATTTGTTAGAAGTAGACATATTTATTTGAAAGTAACAAATACAAATCCAAAGATGAATATTGTAACAAAATAAAACACAACTATGCACTTACCATATACCATGCATTCGTAGGAAGAGCAGTAAATCCAGCCCCATCCTCGTCCTCCTCGTCCACCGACAACCTTCTCCTCCCATCTTCCTCGTCATCCACGCCGCCATCCCCACCATTCAAAAAGTGCGCCCCCCAAGCCAACGAAGGCGCCGCCAATCCCTTCCTCTTGGTGGAACGAAATCCCAAATCGGCAGAAGGATCGAGTGTCGATAAAGCGGGTGGCATGGGAACGCGATTCTGGAATGATGCATTCTTGTTGGTGATGACAATGCTGCTATCGCTCTTGACACTGTTGTTGTTGTTGTTGTTGTTACTGGAGGCAGTGCCATTATTGCCTCCATAGGATTCCGCCCTTGCATGCCAATAATGAGCCGAAAAGAGACAAATGACTGCGGCAATGCTGTAGGAAATGTAATGATGACGAGTCCATGTCTTGTTGCTGCTTTGAGTGGCATCGGTGTTGTTGTTGTTGCTGTTGCTGTTGCCGTTGCAGCAATGATCGTTGGTGTAGGAAATGTTGCCAATGTAGGAGTCGCCCGCATTGGTGGTGGTTGGAGAACGTCCGTGAAGTTCCACCTCGACGTCGTCGTCGTTGGTATTGGAGATGGCTCCGTATTGGGGATGAGGAGCCATGGTTGGTTGGTCGGTTGGTTAGTTAGTTAGTTAGTTGGAGGTTAGAAAGAGAGAGAGAAGATTGTGGATTATTTCTGAATGTGGTTTGTTGCTCACGAAGAAAAAATGAGTAAAAAAAAATAATAATGATCGGATTCATCTCAATGAAAAAAATAAGGGCTACTACCTGCTACTACGATAATATGATATGGTATTGTACTACAACATCGTAGTACCCTGCCTACCATAATGTTCTTTCAAACCAATGCGATCGCGAGGAGTGTCCCGCTTTTTCAGAGATGCATCCATCTGCCGTATTTGCACGCGTGCAAATGCATGACAAGACATTAATTATCATCCTTCGTGCAACAGAGAATCGAGCGCATTCTTTTCGTGGTTGCCGTCGCATCAGAATTAGACGCATTCCCACCAACCCACGCCACCGACACGTGTCGTCTTTATGTCTGACGGCGACATCATCATCGCATGTTTTTGTGCATCTCTCTAGAGAGCATCAATCATCAATCATCATCACTGACATCATTTTTGTCCCGATTGGTAAAATATCCCAGTTGGATAGATACTACTAATATGGTAAGTTCAACTGCGTACGTCAGTCATCATCTGTCGTATAATTGATGTTGTTCGTGTCATGCAGTCGTTTTTCACATGTGGATGACTTTAAAAAGAATGCGACCATGATGGAAACGGAAAAATAATAGAGTACTCCTAGAGCAGACAACAACAACAGATAATAATATTTTATTTCAGATCCAACAACACAACCAACAAAGTAATACAATACCACCCAATGACTATCGCATCACCAACAACCTCCCTCCAAATTCTGTTCACATTGCTTGTGATTCAAGCACCACCCTCCACCATTGCATTCTCCCCATCCTCAACAACGACAGCACGAAACACACCAATATCATTATTATTTACTACACAAACCGTCCACCACCCTCATCACTACTTCCCATCAACGTCATCCCATATCACATCAACAAGCATGTCATCATCCTCCTCCACCACCAACGAAATAGAAGAACTACCTCCCAATGAAATATTAGATTCCCTCCTGGCAGTTGCCATCGATGCATCCAAACAGGCTGGAGAAATTATTTTGGGAAATGCTGGAGGTGCGGAGGTTACGGAGCGAAAAGCAAATAGTCGTGATCTTTTGACGTTGATTGATCCTTTGTGTGAAAAGGTGAGTTTTAGTGAATTGTATGTAGTTGTGTAATTGAAATTATTAATTTATAAATAATTGATTGTGCATTTCTTTGTTTTTTTTTCATTTTTCTAATGCACTTTCAACTTTCTTTCAATCAAACGCCAAAATTAAACAAACAAACAAACAAATTTCCAAAAAAATACCTCAGACCATTCGCGAAACTGTCCTAGCAACATTCCCCACCCACGACTTTCTCGGAGAAGAAGATGTCCCACCCGGTAAAGAAGCCAGCGCTGCCGCCATCAATGCCAAACTCGCCAATTCCCCTTCACCCTACCTATGGATAGTCGATCCCATCGACGGCACCACCAACTTCGTCCACGGCATGCCCCTCTGCATGCCCTCCGTCGCCGTGGCCTACAAAGGAGAAGTCATCGTCGGTGTCATCCACGATCCACATCGACAAGAGACATTCACCGCAGTGAAAGGACGAGGAGCCTACATGAACGGAGAACGCATCCACGTTGGAGAACAATCCACAATCGGAGATGCCATTGTCGCCATGGGATCTCCGCCGGCAGTGGAAAGTATGGAAATGAGTCTCAAGGGAGTGCAGGTCCTCATGCCCAAAGTGAGGACGATTCGCATGCTTGGAAGTGCGGCTTTGATGTTGGCATGGGTGGCGAATGGACGATTGACGTGTTATTGGGAGTATGATTTGAGTTCATGGGATATATCGGCGGGGGCAATTTTGATTCAAGAGGCTGGAGGGAAATTTACGGATTTGGAGGGTACTGATTTTAATTTGAAGACGAGAAAGATTTGTGCGAGTAATGGAAAGGTTCATGAGGAGATTTTGAGTACTCTGAATGATGCAGGCGTTGTTTAGTGTGAAAAATGTGAGAAAGTGTAGTCTCCAGTAGCAATGAAATCTACATCGGTAGCGTGGGATCTAGTCGTAATATTAATTTGTCTGTGGGCAATGATGCAAATAGGTTGCAATGAGTGACAATGCAAAATTTTCTGTAATGCATTAATTTCTTGCCTATTTAAAAACTTCATGCGAATGATGACTTTTGCATGCACAATACTGCATAGGGATTGAGAATAACAAATATTTTTCTTACTCAAAAAACATTGCGTCCAATGATAGTTCCAGCCACTTTTGTTTTATTTCTTGTTCAAAACCTCTTAGAAATTGTTCTGCATCTATCCCACTTGACTTAGAAATGAATTCATCAAAGGAATCTTTCAACTCGGTCAAATGGACAGCAATTCTTTCTTCAATAGATCTGCCATGTTTCAAGTGATTTGCGATTTCACCTTTTGATTTTGCAACTGTCCCATCAAGCGCATGCTTTATCTCGCTCAATAGGTTCAAAATGTTCTTATCAATTGACAAATTGTTATTATTGATTGCCTCCAAAATATTGGTCCAGTGATGTGACACAATCGTTCTTAGAGGTGACACTGGCTCAGAAACCATACCTTTCAAATCCTCTATCCACTCTCCCCAAGCCTTCGTCAGTGGGGCAGTTCCATTTACCTTCCACCATCCCTGCCAGACACTCTCCTGTGTTTGGTGCCATGCATTTACTCCCATTTCCACCCATCGATCCAAATACATTTTTTGCGTTGCGATGATGAGCTGGCGCAATTGTTCTTGCGCTCTCAGCGTCTGATCTCTCAAACTTTCTGTAAATTCAGTGGCTTTTTCCCAACTCTTTCGAAGTGTCTCTTCGGCATCATGGAGAAGATGATGTCGGAAGGCATTTGTGAAGGCAGATTCAAGAAGGGACTGGAAGTGCATTTGGTCGATGCCGGTTGCCTTATTTGCTGTTTGGCGCATGAGAATGTATGTTGAATCCAAAAGACGGTAAGTGATAGGAAGATGCATTTGTACGAAATTATACGCAGTTCATCATGATACTCACCAACTGTCAAATTTGCAACAGGGAAAAACAACTCATCTGGAATGTTGACCTTTGTTAACAATTTCGAAGATGACCTACTATCACCAATATCATCATCCGACGTTATGCTTTTTGAAAAAGCAGACGCAGGCTTGGAATAAATTGCCAAGGTAACATTCGTTATGTTTACAACTCCAATTCTTGGATAAAGTCCTTCCTCCTCTGGTGGCTTTGGCAGTAACTTTAGAACTTCGTGAATTGTCATATCACCAATTGAAATTGCTGCATCTGCACTTTCTTCTACAGAATAATCGACTTGACATGCAAGGTCCGCATCACCTTGTTTTCCGTGTCCCAGCACTGACAATGGTAATTGGATAGGAATAGCACCTTTTTGAATCACAACATTTACTGTCGCGCCTCTCATTTGAACAGATACCACTGGACGAGACCAAGATCTAAATGAGAATTCTATTGTTTCGATTTGTAGTGTTGGAGGCAGATAATGTGTTGCATTTTTTGTATTTTTTGAGTAGGCCAAGTGTTCATCCACTCGAATAACATCATTAAAATACTCATCACTGGACAAAAACCAACCCCTCAACATCGTCAACAGTTGATGTATCCCGCTCATGAACCAAGAATTGGCTTTTGATTTTGGATTAGAATCATAATTGCTGCCAACTCTATCATTATGGTCAGTGGAATCTAAAGATTTTCGAGGCACAAAATGAACATCAGCAGGGGCACGAAGAGACAAGCCTTTCACTCGAAATTTACATTGATTGTACCAGTTCCACGGAACAAGAAACTCCTGGAATCTATGAAGCACATATCATTGATTCATGTTGATGGGAGTGAGAATGAGATAAGTAGAAATGTACTCCCAATGATGCACCAGTAACAAATCAAAGTTAACTCACCGTAGCCGCGAACGAAATTTTCGATATTCTTTGCACATAGGATGAAAAGTTACTTGCCTGTCATTCGTGCCATCCGTTTTCTCGCCAGTTGAATGTTGGGCAATATCATCATTATTTGTCAGCTCCCATAAATACAAAGCCAGCTTCCATGAAAAATACTCCATGCTAAAATAATAAGCACCTTTCTTCTCGTTTTCGCCTTTACTGTTGATGTTCTCATTCGCGGTGTCATGGGTGCCAAAGTCAATGTTTTGAATATCATAATCGCCGTAATCAATGTGTATTTTTCCATTGCTAGTACTACTGCTAGCGCCGGCGCTACTAAAGAATGGAGGATCGCCACTGAAGTAATTCCCCTCAGATGAATGTGGGTGGTTATGGTGTGTGTAGCAAAATTCGTTGTTTGTCAATAAAATCTCATCCAAACGCCCCGGAAGTGTTGGCAGTACAAATACTGCCACCAAAAATACGATCGATACAGAGGCTGCCACAAAGATTGTTGAAACGAGAAAGATTGCGTTGACGAGCGTCCTCTTGTTCGTTGCGGGGGGGGTGATATCTCCTTCGTTCTGGTTTGGTGAGGTTTCGATCATGGTTGGTCATTTGATTAGTTGATGAAGGCTGATAATGCAGAGATGATGCGATCGAAAATTGTGATCGACCGAATGAAACCCTTGCCACTTGCCACATTTTGGATTGGCGATTGGCGANTGTGATCGACCGAATGAAACCCTTGCCACTTGCCACATTTTGGATTGGCGATTGGACTCGCTTGGATGCTCTTGGATGGCAGTCAAGCTTCAATAAATAGGCATGGCATAGACAGGTATTTCAAATTAATATCAACAGTTGTAACCTTTAACGCTTAAACAAAAAGCCATCGCCCGCCAATAAGTTAATGGTCGGTTTGTCTTCCCAACAATCTTTTTAATTCCTTCCCCAATTATTGTCAAATACATCGGCATTGCATTGATCCCACACACCACATAATATTAATCTCAAACCGCAACCGCAACACCTCCATGCCATGAGAATTTTCACATTCCACTCATTTCTACTCTTTACAGCGGTGGTACCCTTCGCTGTGTCTGCCACGAAACGTCGTAGTACGAGGAATGCATCATGTCTGCCGTTTCCTCACCGACCACCCTCCAACAACAACATCTCCATTCCCACCTCGTTTGTAACATCAATGAGCAGCAGACCATGCGCTGGCGATGTGATCACAAAATGCAAGCTCATGCGCATCGATGAAAAATTGGGTACTGCTGCAAGAACGCGTCGGAATATATGCCAACTCAAAAATGATGTTTCAGATGAAAGGGACGATGGGTGCGATGGTATGGATTACTCCTCTGGTTTAAAATCAGGTCAAAATACATTCAACAATCGAAGAGCGTTCCTTTTATCATCTTCTTCTATTTTGGCAGTGTCTTCCATTTTTGGTATGCCGTTGTATGCTAATGCTGCCAAGGGAGCGGCGGAGTATGACTTGGAATATTATTTCCGTGATATTGTGTGAGTCCCAACACTTAAAATTTGTTTGCATAATATTTGTTGCTGATTCATGTCTCGTCTTCTTAAGTGAAATGAATCATTTGCTGTTGTGTGCATGATTATTATTTAGTTTATTTATTGACTTTTTGGTTGCAAAAACATGCTTGTACTTATATGAAAAAAATAGAATGGGAAACAAAAAAGAAGGAAACCTACCAGCCTCCAATGCACCACCTCCTCCGCCACCCCGCATACTCCAAGGGTCACTCCTGCCTTTACTTCTAGATGATGAATTGAAATCCTGCATTCCAGTTCAAGAGTTAGCACGCCTCACGAACACACCTAATGCTGACATAGCAGAACAAATTAAGACATTTCGGTCAAAAGTTCAGCCAGCCTTTGCGACGCGTTATTCGTGGAAAGAAGAGTCAGTGACTGATCAATACTATTTTGATTTAACATGTTATTCTTTATGGAAAGTTGCCTCCATGAGTGCGGGTTTGACAGAAAATTATGCCAAAAGAGAAGAGTTCGTTCGCAATATTGGGAGACAGTTATTAAATGATATAATTAGCAAACAATTGATTTCCAAAGAGTCCATCGAAACCCTAAACAGCGGAAGTCAGAAGAAAGGTCTCAGTCTCACGGGAACCATTCCCTGTATCAATGAAATCCTGAAACTATTTCAATCCACAAATTATTGTTCATCGTATCGACTTGGAGATAAAAATGACGAAGAGCGCACGGGGTTGAAAGTATTTGATGAACTTGACGATGAAGAGATTTCATCCCCCAGTGGAGGTGGTGCAGTCAATTGCCTCGTGAGCATATTTAATCCCGCAACTCTCAGCGGGGCATTGCAAATAACAGGAGAAGGTTCAAGGTTTGCGCCCGACTTTGTCGGGCCTACTTTAGCGGCAGTCTGGGAACGAGTTGGTGGAGTTGGGGTTGGTGGAAAGAGTGGAGTCGTAGGAGTGAGTTATGAAAGCTATTTTGTGAATCCTGTGTATCGACCAAATCCAAAGGACTTTTTCCCTGATGAGAGGTTTTATCAGTTTACGATCACTAGAAAGAGTTGACAATATCTTGGGAAAGAAATTACCACAATAGTTTTAAGTGATTGAACATTAAAAACTACTTCTTTGACACAATTCTTGGAACTAGACATATTAATAGGAAGATGAATCCTAATCCACTTTCTAGAGGTATTGTAGTATTATGTTATTTTCTTCATAGTCGCGTTTTTGATTTTCTCTTCCCCACCCGCATCATATCACATTGCATTCATGTTGTAGCATTGTGTTTGTCAAATAAAAATGATGCACACTACTTTAATTACAGCTAAAGAATCCTTGATTTGCTCAGTTTCGTGTTGACTTCATGGGTGATATACCCATTTGGAATTTGGTGGAGGTCCAAAACCTTCCTTAGTCGGAAATGTCCTCCCGTCCCATGTCCAAAAATCTGCAAAAAGGGTGGACACGGGGACATGTCCGGGACAAGTGCCACCCCATGGTGCTCACCAGAGGGAACAGGACGGGGATATGACATGTTCGAGACACAAGAGGACATGCATACTTTTTGGTGACTCAGACCATACAATTACAATTTGCTCCAGTTGATACACAAACCCTGATTATATGCGCAAGTACTAAAGCAAGTTTCAATAAAAAACTTTGAAAGAAAAATATTTTATTTTGTCACACAAATTTCGCTAGATAAAAAAATGGTCGGTGGTCAGGTGCCATGACCATGACTCAGAAACAAGGACACGCCCAGGACATGGGACTCAACAGGCCTGCCGTCGACCTTGTCCCCAAAAAAGCCCTGTCCATGCCCAAATCCAGGGAATAGGACATGTTCATGTCAAGTCCGGGNGACCTTGTCCCCAAAAAAGCCCTGTCCATGCCCAAATCCAGGGAATAGGACATGTTCATGTCAAGTCCGGGACATGTTCGGGACGTGTCCGGGACATTCCTGACTAAGATACCTTCTGACTGCACTAAAGAGGAAAGAAAAATATCCATTAGTATTAGTATTAGTACTATATAAGGACAGCAATTATCTGTTAGGACAGTTGGTTGGTCCCAGCATCGTAGTCATAGCTTAGGCTTAGATAGAAGAGCACTGCCTAGGAGGGGTAATCAAAATATTTAAACCTCTTTGGATGGCACTTGGACTGAACATGTGCAATATGCTTACTGATAATGGATACCTTGCAGTATGCGGTATGGTATCAATTTGTATGTCAACCCTCATGTCCCACTAGATCGTCACCTTTACATACCTTTGAGTATCAAAGTATCTACTACATATTTGTTTTGTTCCTTTGCATAAAATATCAGTTTCATTCAAGACAATCATGAGTTCATGGGTAAATTCAAAATGAAAGAAAACAAATGATACAATGGAAATATCCTCAGCAATGAAGCAACTAAAAAATTATATATCATAGTAAATGGTATTGCCGTTTGTCATTATTATCTTTTTAATAAAGGAGAGCAAACGCTTGCCTTTTTAAATATTGATATCAATCATGTATGAGATTTTTCATCATACATCTATTTCCGGCTTATTACAAATTATGTCGTAGCTCTGAAGCAAATTGTTGTTTCAACATACAATCATCATGATTTGTGTTTCCGTGACTTTATCTGAAGAAATAGAACAAGGCAGGAGTTTAGCTTATGAATTGAGCTACAAAGCAAATCCTGGGTTCAATGCAATTTGTGCACATCAATATGACAGGAGTAACTTTTTGTGAAGAGTAAATAGGAGATTCCATTATCTAATGAATATATGCATGATAAAATAAAAAATTCATACGTGTCATTTGAATCTACATGTGTTTGCAAAAGTAGAATAGTATACCTCATTAATTCAACAAGTGGTTGACACATGATTGAAAATTACTTTTATCAGGTGCCCGCAACAACCAGACCAAGATCAATATCATTGTTTTTCTTGCCCACAGCAAACACTGGTCTTTGTCTGTCATCTGCCATGCAATCCCACTTGGTCATCTAAGCTGGGAAATATTTTTTATTTTGAAAAATGCTATCCTATGTGACATCTCACTAAAAATCCATTGGTATTGTTAAAAACATAAACATGTTTTCAACAAATAATTGACACTGTTATCAGTTATTATAATCTTTTACTTATGACTCCTACAACATCGCCACATGACCAAACCAACACTGCAATAAAAATGTGACACCTGAAACATCTCCAATCAAAACAAAAAACATCACATTAAAACTCTTACACTAACCACACAGCACCTAGTGAATTCCCCTTCTCTCTTGAATATTAAATCCTGATTGATAAAAAACATTGCATTTGTTGCGAGCCATTTAGAGCTTAGTCGGGAATGTCCCGGACGACATGTCCCAGACATGTAATTTCTTTCAAAGTTTTTCATTGAAACCTGCTTTAGTACTTGTGAATATAATCAGGGTTTGTGTGTCAACTGGAGCAAATTGTATGGTCTGAGTCACCAAAAAGTACGCATGCCCTCTCGTGTCCCAGACATGTGTCCTGTTTCCGTCATGCACCCTCTGGTGAGAACCATGGGACAGCACTTGTCCTGGATGTGTCCTGGACTTGTCCCGGACATGTCCTTATGTCCATACTTATAGAGTTTTTTGGACGTGGGATGCAAGGACATTCCCGACTAAGATTTAAAGGCAATCATTGGATATTGCAGGTGACCCAAGATCCAGAAAAAAGATTTGGTGTAGAATTTGCATTTTCAATAGTATTAAAATGTGAGGACACTCCCATACTTAATCTACTGGTACTGAGAGGAGTTTTCACAAAAGGGTAGGGACGTGTACATAGGAGGGGGTGGTTCAACATTTCTATAGTACAATACATATTATTTGTGAGAAAAAAGTGGTGCGGGCAAATAGTGGCAAAGAGGACATGCATGCCAGTGATGAATAAGGAGGAAAAATAGTGAGGACAAATAGCAACAATAGATAATGGTGATGATCATTGAGGGCTGGGACAATGTTGTGGTATTGGTTGACACATGATCCCATGCCAATGATTTCAATCATATCTGCTCTCTTGTTCTTGTACTGGCACTTTGTTCCACATTACTCTTGATTGTGTGCTATTTTTGTTAACAATGATTCCCTACTACCTTACACTAACACCACCTGAATCTGTGAAATGTCTAAAATTAAACCAGATATCTAATCAAGATGAAACTGCTTGAAGCATTTAACATCTACATGGCTAATGTCAGCCTCACAATGGCCTCGAACGATATCCCACCTTGCAATCTCCTTGTATGTGAGTGATATCACCAACTCAGTAGACATTTTCTTTGTGGAACTGACATCAACAAGAAGAAGAGCTTGCCATGGTGCCCCTGTAAAGTGTACGAGAAACAATGTGTTCTCATTAATGCACCTGGTGTTGATCCTAGTTGTGACAAAAAGCATTGCTGGATTAACTGGGATCTGAAATGTGGGTTCCATAATAAAGTACCATTATTTTCATGCTTGAGGTGTTGTTATAGGCCTGATATTGAGTCCACCGTTGCTTGCGTGAGACTTTCATGAGTGTCCGAGACCAAGATGAAGCCATGTGCAATGACAAGGTGATGGCTGTCGAAGACTGCATGACAGTGAGTGGCTAGGAGATGTGCCAGGATTGCTTTGATGACAATGATAACGATGCCAACATTATGACAAACTGCACAGCTACCACACAGTATATTTGCAGCGATGCTGATGTTTGCACTACTTTGGGAGCCTGCTCAAGTTGCGATCGTGAGCTTAATGCATTGATTACATGCAGTATGACTATGGAAGGATGCGATTGGTGTGCGAGAATGGTTTCATTTGGGCTAGTACTATTACTATTGCTTCAAGACTAACGATACTGTGGATGATGAATATAAGCATTATTTAGTTGAATATAATAGTCCATAATTAACAAGTTATCTTCAAAACGTGTAGAACCCGGAGCTCTTGCTATTTCATATTTTAAACCAATTATCCTATTGATATTGTAGGGAGCAGCTGTGTCATGAAGTCTTTGGTAATCCCATAGACGGAGAAGAATTGGGATGTTTGGTCATATTTGTTTTGCATACGATAGAGACTAGTAACACGAACCACTAAATTGTGTTCTTGGGATTATATTCTCTCTCTAACAAAGGTTTTTGTATACTCATGGAAAGGTGCTTTAAGGATATCATTCCATACTGCCTTCAATACAGACTCTTCTTTGCGGCTGCTTCTATTCAAATCATCTACTGAAAAAATAGGTCTTCTGTGGTTGATACCAGAGCTATAGTTCCAGATGCAGTGTTTTACTTGCCTAGAAAGCCAATCCCTTTCCATCTCTGTGCCTGCTTTTTCCATAGGAGCTAGTTTCTCTCGTAGTGATATAATCAAAGTGGGCTGGGATATGAGGGTTTCAACCACAGAAGAACAATGAAAGTCAATACCTGCTGAGCAAACGTCTGCCATATTTAGATGTTTAACACCACCTGGAGAAACTATCTTGGAAGTCACGAGTTTTTCGCTCTGTTCCCTTGCTTTCATGTGTAGTAACTCAGGATATTCCCACCAATAAATACTTGTTGTGGGCAGAGATACCTTTGTTCCGTCGGATTCTTTGCTCACAACTTTGTCTTTGTTAGTCGTAAATGGAATTTCAACCTCGTCAGGCACAAGACCAGATCGAAATCTCATTAGCCATAGCATGGAAAACGAATGCAACATGTTTACATCGCATGCCATACCACCATATTGAGCACGTAGCATCATAGAACGAACAAAAGTCTCGCAAGAAGATGATAGGTGCTTGGGAAATAGCTGCAGCGATGGTGTGCTCAGAGAAATCGAGTAAGGCATCTCTTGGGCTCCATCGTGCTGTAAAGTTTCGCTTTCCGGCACAGCATCCTGCCTGGGACAAGAAGCAATCTCAAAGACAATTTGCATTACTCTCAATATCAATTGTATTGGAGCGATGTAGTTCTGGAGATTCGATATGAGAATATCAAATAGACCGACAAACAGAGAACACATTGCAAAACAACATAACATAAACCATACCTTGGAATCTGCCACCATCAACCAAACTAACAATGGAAAATCCGGATGCAACGTAGAATCTTCCAACACAATAATAGGAAGTCGTCTGACCAGGTCTCCCCAGGACTTATCCGCCAATTCCATTGCTACACGAACTGCTGGAAGGGGCGCACGCCGTCGTATGGACTTTTGAAGGCATGATTTCAGCTGGGGTACTGAAAGACGGGAGTGTCTACGGACAAGTCGACATTGAGTCTTGCCCTCTTGTGGAAAGGGGATCGATGAACTAATGGTGAGTTCCAATGCTTTCTCCTCTGCTTGTTGCTTAGTTGGACTGCATGTGAGTTGATGTGTTTGTTGCTTTTGTGTGTGGTGGAGATGCACAGGTTTCGGCTTCTTAACTGTAATACTGACTGACCATTGAACATCATCTGGAACAATCGTTGGAGAAGAATGTTTCTTTCTTTGGCTTGGATTTGTTTGGGTTGCTTCATCTTTGATTGCTTCATTCCCCGTAGTGACCTTCTTTTGCTCTCCTTGGATTTTATCAGAAATGTCATCATGATCATCATTACTAACATCATCATATTCGAAAGTCCAGGTCACCAATCCCTCCACATTGTGCAAATGAAATCTTTGTCGTGTCACGTCCTCTTTGCTATCAGATTTAGAGAATACAGCAGCGGATCTCTGCATCATGTGTGTGAATGCATTGCTTGATTTATCAGTCTGGGGTGGTTTAATATTCCCTATAGGCAAAGATTTGGCTGGAGGTATAACGACTTTGTTGGGAGAAAAATCAGGCTTTGTCTGTGTAGTATGATTAATTGTTGAGTCAAAATCCAGTTTCGTTTTTGTTTCATTCCGGCAACCCTTTTTTAGATTTGGTGATTTTGAAGTATATTTATCTTCTTTGACTGGTCTCAATTGTTGAATATTCCTGGACGAGTCTGACGGAGATTTCGCTTCATCTTTCAATAAATTATTATCTGTTCGATCATGATTTTTCAATTGATTGCGTTTAGCTATAACGCCATCGCCATGATTTGCAGAAGCAGAAGAATCCAATCCCAATGAAGAGCAGTATCGATCAAGATGTGCATTCACATTTAATTCTGTCAAATGAGCACCGCACCCGGCTGGACATGGAAAAAATCTACTCCCGCCACTGCTTTCTTTCTTGCTTGCAGATGTAGCAATCTTCTGATTGCTTGATGCTGGTGACCGGATTGGCGACGATTCTTGTCGCGATCGTTTCCGCGTGCGGTTGCTATGGAAGGCATTGTCTTTCTCGATGGTGCTCGTAGAAGCGGATCGAGTCTGCTGCTTAGTTGTGCCGCCTTGGCGGGCCTGGTTCATTAAGAGTTCGAGGGCGTTCTTGTTGTTTGACATGTCTTGACAAAAGAGTCATTTTAGAACTTTTATCATCGCCTGCCATCCACCGCGCTACTACATAGTACAGTAGTACAATACCGGCCATCATGACACGAGATGACACGTGATCACAATTCACTTCACCCCGATTAATTTGATATACCTTTCGCACTAAATATCAGTAAATATACTTATTAATTAGATATAAGTATTAAATCATTTGAAATATGTGTCCATCACAAAGGTCACGGGGGTTCAGTTGAGAACACTGCGCTGAGTTTCAGTTCTCAGTTCTCACAGTGAGCCGCTGAAGATCCTTTCGATCAAAGGTCCCAACACACCCCTCTAGATACAATACTACCACTTGTCGCCAATGATACTTAAGTCAATAATATTGGTCGCATGCCATGGGTGCGTAGTAGGAGCACTTCAGATTGGCATGCAGTTACCGCACCATCCACGTGCCCATGTCAACTTTCGTTCGGTAATGAAACGGTCTGCATCGTCATCACCACTCTTCACTACACCGTCGAATACCAACGGGTCGGCCGCCACTTCTTTGGCATTGCCAGATACTTCAACTATTGCGCCATGGGCCAAAACTGCAGCCATCTTTGCTTTAGGATATAGTCTTGGTGCCACCGTAATACGACGCGAATCTCAAAAGGCAGTATCCACCAAATTCGGATTTATTCACATGTCCTTGGCAGTTTTAGTAGTTCGTGATTTGTGGAGATCTACGCCCAAATGGGCAAAGCCGCGAATCACTAAATTTGCTAGGAAAGTTACAGGATGGTTTGGGTTGTATTCTGGAGCAATAAATACACAAGAAGAGGAGGAAAATGAGGATATGGATGATATTTCAAATTTTGCCAATTTTGCAACAAAATTAAGAGTAATGGTAAGGGACAACATGATGCATAATATATTTCATTCATGCCACTGAGTGATACTGGCAATGTTTGCTGATTAATCTGCTCTCATTTTACGAATTTATTTTTGACAAACCAGATAGATGTTGCCAAAATCAAACTGGACTTGGACGACGAAGAAGATTATACTGACACATTAGATATTGCAGACAGATCTATCAAAGATGCCGAAAAGCTAAATCCTAAATTTGATTTCAATGTCCAAACGTCCCTCTTAGCATTACTTCAGCTGTTGTCGCAAGTAAAATCTCGTCGAGCTACTGCTCGAGATCAACAATATCGTTTTGCTGGAACGTCGGTGCCTGATGAAGTGTTGGAAGGAATGGATGAAATGTTTGAGCTCGCCGACTTGGCATATGACGAGCATCTTTCTGGGAAGCCTATGAAGAGTGTGCTGCAAGAGATGGGATACACTCTCATCAAGCATGATACAAATGCTGTTCCTGGATATCTGGGGCATTACGTAGCAATAAGTGCTGATCCTAAAGATAAAACGGCTATCATTGGTGTGAAAGGAACATCAAATTTAGAGGATTTTTTGACCGATATGTGTGGTTCAGCTGTAGAACACAATCTAACAAATCCATTTTATGACGGTGGAGGCACAAACTTGCGATGTCATGAAGGCATGGTTATAAGCTCTCGGCGGCTTACGGAAGATTTAATGCCTCTTATCGAAAACCTACTTCTGCCCTCGGGATACAACTTAAAAATTGTTGGCCATAGTCTTGGTGCTGGTTGTGCCACTTTACTTGCAATATTTCTTCGATCAAGCCTTCCTTTTCTTATGGAGAATGAACATGGTAACGACGAACGTATGCGGGTTTGGGCATTTGCACCTCCTCCTGTCCTGGACTTGGAAAGTGCCAAGGGGTGCTCTGGATTCGTCACAACTGTAGTGAACAACTGTGATATTGTCCCGAGAGCAAATATTTCCCCTCTTGTTGTTACGACTCGATTATTGCGCGCAGTGAACAAAAAGTTAAAGGAAAGAAATTTGGATGCCTCAGACTTCCAGTCGACAGTTGCATTTTTAAACAAAATAAGGGAGGGAAAAGATGGTGAGATGCTCATGAGTGCCGATGAAGTAGCGGCAACTATAGACAGGTCGCTTGACAAAGAGGAACTGATGGACTCAAACCATTTGTACGTACCTGGAAAGGCCATTGTGATGTACGACCTGTGGGAGAAAGAAGTGTTGATTAATGGCACACTTGCCGAAAATACCCTTCCTGCAGACGAAGCTGTTTTGTCTGATGGGACATGCAGTGTCTTGAGATACATTGAACTGGACGGAAGAATGTTTGATGACCATATGGCGCCTCAATATAGATCCAGTATTGCTTCAATTCTTTCGCAGAGGAAGAAAGACGTTGTTGAAAAATAGTAACACATTTGTTGTCTCTCTAGATCATCTCTCTCTCCATTGACGATGTATAAAGTTAATATTATCTTTTTTCTGCGCGTATTTTTTCAATAGGAGCAACGCATTTCTGTTTATCTACGCTTACTTTCCAAAGGATGGAATATGCGGAGAAGAAGGAAAAAGTAAATGCAATGATGCTGACAACTGGGCAAAGGCATGTTATTTAAATAATTTCATGTTATACTTCAATAATCCAAGTTCTCGCTGATTGAAAAAGATCGGGGATCTGCCGTGTATATTTCCGTGGCAAAGAATTCCTTGTTTGGGCAATCCATTTTTATTCTTAGTTGAATCTTAGGGAGGAAAATATGGCAGCAACTGTCAATCTATATATTCACAAAATTGGACCTCAATAATGGAAAGGATCTGATCTATCCAATGCTGTGGGCACCATACTTTGAAACAGAATCTCGCAAGCGACACTATACACCTTGATCTACCACTCAAAACCAACAGAGTCAAGAAGATCCACCCGCTCTTTTGTGAGGTATGTCTTTCCTCTCCGATACATATCATTTGAACCTTTGTTATTGTTACGTCCGCCATCCGAATCATCTGAGTCCGAGTCGTCATCAGAATTATCGCCCTCATTTTCAGGAGCATACTCAAATCCCTTTTCTCTGATGCATTTTCTCATTTGACGAAGACGGCCAACCCATCGAGCCAACTGTTTGTCACTTTCGTAATTTGATGGGACATTGACATGATTGTATTCTTCCTTGAATAGAACTAGTTGTTCATAATAAGAATTAAAGCCAGCGTGTTTAAATATGTTCCATGGAAACCCAATTTCGTCCATCATGGGTGCACGAGTGGCCATAAACTTTGGGTGCTTCGTCCGGTATATCTTCCGCTGTTTGTTGACCCAATCGCCCAGACCAGTGCCGCGAGGGACGAAGAAGGTGCCGTGCGCGCGGTGGTGTTGTTTTAGCTCATAGAATCGCTTTGGTGAGAGACACATGTAGTACATCATGGTAACACGCGGGTCGTTAGAAAAAAAACCGAGCAAGCAAAATTATTCATGAACCTGGTACAATTGAAATCACAATTAAACAAGCAATTACCTCTTCCCATGGCACAACATTTTTAACGAAGAACCATGTAAATCCTAAAGAGTCGAGCCGGTCAATGCGTTCTTGAGTTAAATATTCATCACAAGGTGTATCATTATCACCGTTCTCGGCCTTCTTCTGAAGTTGTCTCCATTTGAGTCTTAATTTAGACACCCACCTCCACAACTTATAATTTTGTTTTTTAGATACAGTAACATCCCCTGTGGTAAGTATATTTGAGGAGACGCATTCATTGCCAATGAAGGTGCGCGGTGATAAGTGAGAATTGACATGAAGCTAGTATGTAGAACTTCCACATGTCTGATTATTTATTCACACAACCAACTACTGAACAACTCACCGTGTTCCTCTTTGTACTCAATCAGTTGATCAAACATTTCATCAAACTCGGGTTCCTGCTCCTTTTCACGGGATCTGTCCCATACAAAACCAATCTCCTCCAACCGCTCCATTCGTCGTTTGGTAAGTCGAGTATTATACGACGTATCATCCGGCCCATCGCACTCACGCCCAAGTTTTGCAAGTTTCCGTTTCCTCTGTCTTAGCGACATGACCCATCTTGACAATGATTCATTATTCTGCGTGCCGCCTTTTTGGTTTTGGGGGACATTGGGGTCTCCATCATGCTCTTCTTTGTATCGTACGAGTGCATCGAACATGGTGTCGAAATCGGGTCGTTTCATTTCGCGCTTTAGTTCTTCTGCTCTTTGGCTTAATTGGTTTGCCAATGCATTTTCTAAGAATGGGACACTTTTTTGTGCCTCATTATCGTCATCATTGCCGTTATCATTGCCGTCATCATTGCTATCATTCTTGTCATTGTTATCATCATCACCACCATCACCATCCGCATCATCACCATCATCACCACCATCACCATTATTATCCGCCTCTGCACTCTTCATCCTCCCAATAATTTTAAACGCCAATTCCAAACTATCCAACGCATTCTTCACTCCCTCCACATGAATACCATTCCTGCCAATCGATCGTTTCCCCTTGTTGTCGGAATAACCACCTTCACCTTCCGATTGTACCAAGTCCACGAGACCCTTGTGCAACCATTCCAAATATTTGTAAATTTCCATGTGGAGGGCTTCTCGTTCGGTGTTGGGGAGGAGTGCGGTTGGAAAGATTGTTTTTGCTTTTTTATTGTTGTTATTGTTGTTGTTGTTGTTAGTAGTAGTTTGATAATTTGTGGTTGCATGTATGGCATTTGTTGTTGCTGTTGTTGCTGGGTGCGCCATGCCACCTGGATCGGATACACCCGCAGGAGTAGTGGTGTGTTGCGCATTACTATAGGGATAGGGGTTCCATACATCCATTTGGCCTCTCACGTCGAAATGGAGGAAAAGACGAGCATGCTATGTTGTACATAATAATATTATATATAATGAGAAGCGATGAATAAATGAATGCCACCACCATTCATGGATATATATTGTTGTTGTTGTTGTTGTTGTTGTTGTTGTTATTGATTCAATGGTCATGTGATGAATAAGTGCACACGATAACAACATTTTGTGTGTGAGTATACAACAAAATTAATAAGATAAAAAACACCCCAAGTTTCTAAAAAGAGCTCTAGAGAGAGAGAGAACCTGCTGCTATAGCTACTACTACATATTATTATGCAGTATGTAGCTATGCATCGTACTAGAGTAGGAAGTATATTATTAAAATAATAAACTCACGGGATAACTCCTCACCCAATCATCCTTGGAAGAAAAAGGAATAAACTCCATCCGTTCCCTCTCGAACCCTTTTTGTTCAAAGTGCTTCTCGGCATTCATGATGAATAACTTGTTGGATATCCATGCAAAGCAATGGTGTTCCCGACTGGTGGTGGCGGTATTGGTGGTATTGGTGGTCGCACTGTGATTCTTGGGACGATGATAGGGAGGAGGAAGAAGATGGG
>JALLAR010001303.1:0-12243 GCA_036939335.1 Conticribra guillardii
AAAAAAACGCTTGATAGGACATTGGGGGGGGCTTACATTCCGACCTTTACGGTAGGTACCCTGCCTATGATGATGTAAGATCAGAAAATAGATTTCGGATTCCGTCCATTGAATTTTGAATGGAATTTGGAGTCTCGAAGCATGCAAGATGATGTTGACAGCAGAATGACAATGGCGTGAAACTCCGCTTTGTGAGAAACTCAACCTGTATTAATAAAAAATCAATAATGCAACGAGATGCAACGCACGCACGATCGAGCCATCGACTCATTCACCCAACAATCGATCGTTCGACAATCAAAACACCCCGACGGACCTACCTACTACAAGCAAGAGGCAAATCAATTGGGACGGCTAATAATATAACATAATATAACATAATAATATAATATCATTATTATAACAATGGACGTGTGGAACTGCAACCTGTGCTATCCCAAGCTACGCGCCTCTCCTTCGTACGGAGAGGCGATGCGCCTTCTTGCCGAATGGACGGGCGACGTCAACAATGACGTCAACAATGAGGACGACAATAACGACGACAATAACGATGGCTTGATTCATATTGATGCGGGTGTGGAGTGGGGCCCGCCACGAGAATTATCCACCTTCATTCTCAATAAAGTCGGCAGCAGCAGCTGCAACTGTAACTGTAACACTCGCAGCGACTCGGACAAGATGGTTGCCATATTGAGCGTGCATGGAATTGGCAGACGGCCGGCCATGGCTCTCATTGCCTCCAATGAAATTGACATCGAATTTGAAAATACCAAAAGCGACGACGACGACGACGACGAAACGAACATGAACATGAACGGTGGGATGATTTTGCACTTTCCGGAAATGGCCCTCTCCTGGAACGCTTCCGCAAGTAATTCATCATCGGAAGAGCAGCCGTCGCTAATCTATCCTGAATATTTGGTCACATTGAAGCTGCTTCGAAAATGTCATGATAAAAATAACCATGCAACACCGTTCCTAACGAGATCAATGCACGTCCTTCCACCGCCCTCCGTTCCGCTCACTTACAAATTGCATGATATCGTATGGTCTCCCGGTTTATTCCCAAAACGGGATGAGAATACCAATCGAGTCATGGATGACATTGTCGTGCAACGAAGAAAACAACTAGTAATTGCAAGCGAGAATAGTAATGATGATAATTGCAAATTGAATGATAATGATCATGATCAACAACGTTATGGACGACGACGAGGATTTGGATTGGAATTGGAAACGGTGCAAATGCCTCCTGATTATGAGAGTGGCTGTTTTACTCATGCTNCGCATGATTTGTACGTGGAGAATAATGCTCCTCCTTCGAGGTTGGACTTGTATCAACGATTGGAAACGCATATTGCCGAGATCTACCGTGGCAGAGACGACGAAAAAATAAATAATGACAGCAACAATGATAATGGTAACAGTGATGGCAGCAATAACAGTGATAACCGTCATCATTATTCATTTGATCGAAATACGCTCGACAATCTCATTCTCGGAGGACGAGTCGCCATGCCTCCATCCCTCCTCCGCCAATGCAACCCCACAATCGATATAGATTCCATACCAACATCCCAATCTTCCCCAGAGTACAAATCACCACCGCCACCAAATGAATTATACCATTCACTCCCACCACCAACCCATGGCAAAGACGATGCCGACTCCTCCATTCGATTGTTATTGGATGGAGTGTTGAAAAATCCATGTGCTTCCTCCAATGCGGTCATTGTCCCTTTAGTCAGTGACATTGGTCAATCGGCAACGTCCATTCATGTCCATGTCAATATTACCAATCAACAGGCATGGCCACGACAAAATCATACATCACTCATCAAAAACGGCCAATTGTCGTTCGATTTGGAAGCGACCAATTCCTTACTGTGCGTGGTATTCGGTTGGATATGCTTTGATCAAGTCGTTTCCAACTACTTTTGCATGCCCAACATGATTCGCGATCGATCGATCGCGCCAATGTATGCGAGTGGGCCGGAGTTTGTTTGGTTGGAGCATTCTTGGGATCAGGGTTCGTTTGTGGTGGTGCCATCGGAGGATAGTGATGATGATGGCAATGGTGGTGGTGGTGGTGGTGGTGGTGGTGGTGAGGTGAAGGATGTCAAGTTGTACAATGTGCTCGAATACTTTCGACACATTTTCACATGTTACAACAGTAACAGCACCAATGATAATGTTGTTGATGATGATAGCAATGTCATGAAAAAGAATATGGATAGTAACGATGCATGCGATTTGGTGGAGGAAGAGAAAAAGGACGGTGAACCCATTGCATCCACCAATACAACATCCCTATTTGAACAAATCTTTGACCACGAGGTAATTTCCAACACCATTTCTCGATGGAACTCGCTCAATCTCATGTCACTCAAACCATATGGAACCATTGAATTCCGAAGAATGCATGCCACTCTCGATGCCGACTTTGTATCCGCGTGGACGTGGTTTTGTGTTGGCTTTGTGGAGCGTTTTTCGGATCCCAAAATGTTTGATAGGTTCTTATACCCGTTTTTGGTAAATGAAGGAAGGGATGGGAATGCTGCAAATAATAGTGGTGGGACTGCTGCTGCTGCTGCTGATGGCGTTGATAATGGTGATTGGAAGATTGGGCTGGAGAGATTGATTCATGCTCAAAATCATGCGACAATTGAAGATCTACTTGAAATAATGTGTGACGAGAGTGATCCAATTGTTCCTTTGGATACACTTTCCATTTTGATGGGTGACAAAAAGAAAATTGGCGATGATGTATTAGGAAAGGATGCTCATTAACATGTAGAAGATGACTATTTAATAAAAGTAATTTCGTTTTCAATCAGACACGAGAGGATGTGGGTGTTTGATTGAATAATAAAGTTTCATGTGTTCAATCATATGATGAGTTGTTTGCATGAGAGAATGCTGTCATGGATAAAGAAATATATCATCAAACATCATGTGATCAAAACTCTCTGCATCGGTTGGTAAATAACTCGTCGCTGTTTGCATTTGGCATTAATCATATTTATGCTAAAAAAATCATTATACACTGAAATTATGGTGAATTTGTTTTAGAATAGTATTTATTTAAAACTCGCTGCGACTTTTGGTGAATGAAATGTTGCCGTATGCATCTGGCTTGTAAAATTCGCTGCGACTTTTGGTAAACTCAATGTTTCCATCTGCATCTGGCTTGGTCCTCGCATTGACGCGGAAAGTTCTTTTTGTTTGGCCATTGTATCTATTATTCCGTGCCGCTGCTGGACTAGCATTATTTGGAATTTGAGGCAAAGATGTATTATTTGAGTATTTCTTAAGTGAAGGATTAGCTCTTGGTGTTGGTGTTGCGATATTTTGAGGGTTTGATTTGGGGGTTGTAGAAGGTCCGTTTTTTACAATGCGCTGAGCCCAGGCATGCTTCATGAAAGGATTCGATCTTATTCTACTTCCCAGTGTTGCTGTTGAGCCAGCATTGTTTGGAGCTGGAGATAATGCATTGTTTGAATCATGCTTCATGAAAAAATTCGATCTTATTCTACTTCCCTGTGTTGCTATTGAGGCAGCATTGTTCGGAACTTGAGAGAATGCATTGTTTGAATATATAGGTAACGGATTGGCTCTTGGTGTTTGTGCAACTACCTTTTGTGGGCTTGGCTTGGGGGTCATAGCTGGGGCTTTTCTGTAATGGATGCGGGGAACGTCGACTATGTGACGCCCTTCGTTAGTTGAGGAGATTTGGCGTTTCTTATTTGGGGGCCGAGCGACAATTTCAAATGCATTTTGAGAGGATGATTCAAAAATATCATGACTTGCACCACAACTTGAACCTCCTGATGTTGTTTTGAAGAAGTCATCTACAGTCGTACGTCGGGTAACCTCAAATGCTTCAAAATACGATATTTGTGATGCATCATCAGTTGCTTTCATTGCATTGGCAACAGTCGACTTCCTGTTGGCCCGCTGAGTTTCTTGAGCGAAGCTAGGTCTAAATTGGTTCTGCTGGGATTGTGCACTAAACTCTGATAACTCGTCCAATTGCTTCCAAAATTTTGGCCCGTCTTGCGATGATCGAGTTTTCTTAAGATCCTTGTCATTCTTGGCAATGGCTGCGGCAACTGAAAAATTGTCAAGAACCTTCAACTTATCCCCTAATGCAATGCTGCCGTCATTTTTGGCATGTGCGAGTTGTGGGGCAACTTCAAATGCTTCAAAATACGAGATTTGTGATGAATCATCAGTTGCTTTCATTGCATTGGCAACAGTCAAATTCGTGTTAGCCTGCTGTTTTTTTTTAGCAACCTTGAATTGGTTTTGATGAGATTGTGCACTAAACTCTGATAACTCATCTAATTGCTTCCAAAAAGTTGGCCCGTCTTGCGATGAGAGAGTTTTCTTAAGATCCTTATCATTCTTGGCAATGGCTGCGGCAACTGCAAAATTGTCAAGAACCTTGAGATTATCCAGTAATGTAGTGCTGCCATCATTTTGGGCACTTTCAAGTGGTGGGGCAACTTCAAATGCTTCAAAATAAGAGCTTTGTGATGCATCCTCAGTTGCTTTCCTTTCATTGACAACAGTTGATTTCCTGTTGGTCGGATGAGTTTCTCGATCAACCTTGAATTTTGCACTAAACTCGGATATATCATCCAATTGCTTCCAGAAACTTGCAACTTTCAAACTTTCCTTCTGTATTACGGTTTCTCTCATATCGTGAGAAGAAGAATTTGTCGGTGGTTTCTGGTGAACAATTTTGGAATTTGAATTATCGTCTCCACGAACTCCAGTAGGATGCACACTGAGGAATTCTTCGCTTACTCCACAGTTATTATATTGAACAACGCCACTTACATTACTTTCGGTGATGGTAAAAGTTGGTGGGTCTTCCCGTGAAGCATTTCTAAAGCCCCGTTTTTTCTCAATTTCTTCGTCAATTTTGGCAATGGCTGCTGCAGCTATTGCAAAAGAAGCTCTCGATGTGTGTGGATTGGCTGGCATAATTGTACCTGACCTAGCTTCGCCCCTATCAGTGATTGGACTTCCTTCAGATCTCACAGGGCTCCGTGGTTCTAACACTCTAACTCTTGATGTGATAGTGCCTGGAGAGCTGCCATATGATGAGTTGTGAATAATGACTGCATCTGATCCTGGAGACAACGGTAATGCAGAAGGAGACGACCGATTGGAATCAGTCTCCATTGGTGGATGGGTCCGAGGAAAAATAAAGCGAGGAATGACACTACGGTCATCGCCACTGTTTTTCGTGAGAATTGATCCTAACTCTGATGTGCCAACAGAATTGCCACACCCTTTTGGTCGGGACATATTATTATTGACATTACTTAGACCTCTGAGCTTTCCTTCCAAGAGGCTTTTTGTAACTTCTGCTGATGGTGCAACATAATGAGGGTGCGTTTGGCTAGGACGCATTGGTAATCTTTTGTTGACAGTAGATGCCGTATTCATTTGTCGCGTCGGCTCATAACTGCGACTGGTAGCTTTTTGTTCAAAGAGACACTTCCTTTGCTGGACATTTGGCATGCCATGATGACTATGAGGCTTAGCAGCGGGTATTTGTTGTTGACAACGACGGGGAGCAGTGTCATTGGAACCAGATGCAAACTCTTTTTCAAATACAGATCGTTTCATTGCTACACCATGCCCAGTTATTCGAGATGGGGAAACAACATCATCCTGATCTCCGTTTTCCTTAGCAAACACAGATCGTTTCATCGCGATATCAGATTCAGCTACAGGCGATATCTTCATCTCAGTTTGAGGCTCTTGCCTAGCAGAAGTTGGGTCATTTTCTAGGATGACACTGAAATCACTGACGAAGTCGTCGTATTGGTATTCTTCAATATTCTCGTTTCCTTCAGCACCATCATATTCATCCCCATCATCTTCTTCACTGTCTTCATGACTTCCCTCGTTATTTATGTGGCTTTCCGTTATGTCAGGGTTATAGAGAGGGTTTCTGTTCAGAAAGGCATCATGGTGACTGTCACGGAAGTGCTCCCGAAAGGATGCTGAGTGTTGCACCATAGAGAAAAGAGAGGTTTTTCCTGAAAAAGTCACTTTCGCCCTAGATAGCATTTCTTTTGGCACATATTCCTCATCTTCGTTGACTCCATTGGAAGATTGCCAAGCCAAAGATCGGCCTTTTTGTATTTCCCACTTGGACAATCCCACTAGACCGGGTTGTAGTTCTGATTGCTGGCTGCTGCATTTGACGTTGACGGCATCATCAAGATCTGCTTCAGGTAGCCTTTCCGTGGTTTCGTCGACATCTATTTGAATAGTATCATCCTCAACAGAAGACTCCTTTGAGATGACAGGAATTTCGCGATGTTGCATCCGATAGGATTGAAGAACATCAGCGTTTTGCGTGACGCGATAAGATTGGAGGACATCGTCGTCCAGGATTGCATTCACGCTGCGGGCTTTTCCATCATTGCCGAGGGCTTCCACGCTGACATCATCTGATCCTTGCGGGCCATGGAACAAATCAGCATTTGGACTTTGAGTGCTCTCGGCAATAGGCCGTGAGGATGACGTGCTATTTGATGGACCACTAATATTCCTGTCATTTTGCACTTGGCCTTTGACTAGGCCATACTTTCTAGGAGATGCCTGGTTTGAAGAAGCAAATGACTTAGAATTTCCATTTATTTGGCGGCCAGACACTGAATTGTCACCAATTGCTAAACGGTACTGCATTTTCGCACTTGATGTGTTAGTTCTGAGTGGAGTCGTGTCTTCTCGTCGAATACGCGCTCTTTCTTTTGCAATTTTCTCGAATGAGCTATTAGGGGGCACCTGAGAAGGTTGATTACATCTTTCCTTGTCATCAGCAGCTCCTCGATTTTCTTTGCCATTCTCCAATTCAGACGAGGAAGAATTGTTGAGCTCGCTATTTTCTTCTCTGTAGGAAAACACATCGGAGCTGCTGTCGGCATCTTGCAAAGCGTAACAGCCACTTGTAATCTTTTCCATGAATTGATTCAAGTCATTCTTGTGAGAAATTTTCAAGGCAAGACTGTTGGCTTTACTTTTTGATTCCGCCTCCTTCCATGCAGGTTCTTCGAACTCTGACTCTTCGTCCACGGATAACAGACTGGTAAATTGCCGCTTGTCTACTGCAAGTCTTTTAGATAAACGATTGGAACGAGAAAAATATGGTTGCATGCGAACAGGTGGATTTTGCTGGACAGGTTGATGATGTTGCTCTTTCTGAGGTTCGGGGCTTACTATTGTGTCTGTATTGACTCGTACATCCTCTTTCCTTTCCATTTTTCTAGACCCATGATCTGCCTCTCCCAACTCCCGATGGCGGTGGTTTCCGTGTGGTGGCAAAGGAATGATTTGATCATTGGGGTGATGTTGGCCACTTCGTTCTGGGCTAACCAGAGTAGGTCCAATCCCAACAATAGGAGTTGATTTATTGTGTCTCCGGTCAGCAAACGCTACCGGCTCTTCTGAGACGGTTTGTTCTTCGTTGTCATTTCCCCCGAAGAATGCCATCATGTCATCCATTTCCATAGCGATTGCAGCGTTCTGCCTCAGACATTCACTCTCAAATGATGGTTGCATGTTTATACCGCCAGCAGAAACTCTACTCGCAATAGATTTATCATCCGCTTGAGATAGACCTGTGGTGGTGGTTTTCAAGTCTGCTTGAGATATTCCCTTCAGCTTCGCCTCCAGGTCAAAACTAATGTTTTCGGCATACTCTTCATCGTTTTCACTTTCGTCGTCTGTCACTACTGCAGGTGACGATGGTCTTTCAAATGATCCACAGATGTCATTTTCCCAAGAGTCTACGCTCATTGCAGCATTGGCGATTTCATTGCCCTGCAATCCAGATTTCACCACAATGGGACTGGATCCTTCTTTGACGCTACCCTTGCCGGGTTTACTGTTGCATCCGGAACCCAAAGCATGGACTCCAGCCTTTTTACCTCCCTCCTGAGGACCAAAAAATCGATTCCTCAAATGTATGGCATGATTCGCTCCCGCAGCAGCATCCGCGGAATGATCTGACCGCGTGGGCGACTGTGATACATGGTGACCATAGTATGGTGATGCAGTTGCCGAATTACCGCTGGTGGTTGCGGCAGCGGCGGCGATGGAGGAAGTGGATGCAGAAGGAGTAGCAGGATGAGTAGGTGGCCATTGTTGACGCGAACTGATCCTTTTAGCTCGTGATCTGGCAGGAGAAGTGGGAATTTTGTTATTATTGGTGCTTTTGGACCAGGTGGCTTCTTGAATGGCACTTTCGGCCAACTTTCCCATTGACATTTCCACCTTACTATCATTGGTTGATGCATTTCGAGTAGTTTCTTCTGTCTCGCTCATGCCGCCACCCTTGTGATCCTTTGCCTCGTCTTCCACCGTGACTTCATTTGCGCGAGTCTGTTCTTGCAACAATTGTCCTCCCCACAACAAAGACCGTGGTTGAATGGGCTTCTTATTGATAGCATGCGAATTGATATTGCGACCATTCCTGGACTGTTGTCGATCACCGAAATGCGGTAACGAGGATGAAGCCGGTGGTCGAGTATTATGCGAATGGCGATGCAACGAGAAGGACGGTGCAGATGGAGGAGTAGGATGCATTGGCGGTTTTCGCGAAACAGAAGAGGGCGTGCTGGAAGCTTCATCGAAAGACGGTGCATTGTATGATCGATCCAACTTTCGATTACGATTGCTGTTGGAGTTGCCATATGAGTTGTTCCCTTCCATAATGTCATTTATTCCCTCACTGCCAATACTGATATCGTGGATGCTAGTACTGTTGCTATTGTTGACAATACTGCTGATGCTAGTGTTGGCACTGTAATTGAGAGAGGATGTATTGTTGTTGTTGTTGGTACTATTTTCATTTTCATTTACATGGCCGTTGCCATCTTCATTGTCATTATTGTCCTCCTCAATTTCGTCATTGCTATCACTGCTCATGATGCTGCGATTTCTGATGTTATTCATGTCTCTCATTTGACGCAAATGTGAGAAATTGGAAAAGATGGAATCATTATCAGAAATTATGGAGGAGTCACCATGGATGGATATGATTGGCGGTCTTGCTGCTGCTGCTGCTGCTGCTGCTGCTGCTGCTGCTGCTGGTTTTGCTGATTTTGCTGGTTTTGTGGTTGGTCTTGCTCCTGACGGCAATGATGACGATGATGATGATACTGCCTGTCGTGGAGGAGGTTGCGACATGTATTGTTGATTTTGCCTCTCCAATTGCTGTTGTAACATCGACTCCTCCTGCTGCTGCTGGTGCTGCTCCTGGTGAAACTCACGCTCCTGCTCCTCCTGCACCATTGCCATCATCATTGTTGTAGAATCAGTAGACGATGCAGTACTACTATTACTACTTGATCCATTACTTGATATAATATTGCCTTCGTCAAAGGATGGAGCAGGGTTTTTTCTTAGCTGTCGCGAGGCATTGGTGGCATTGGTGGTGGCATTGGTGGTGGCGGTGGTTGCATTTGATCTAATTGGAGTAGCCGGCGATGCTACCGATGAAAATGATGGTGATGGTGATGCATTATTATCTTTGGAAGATGTCCAAGCCATCATGTACTTCATACGGGCGACTGCCAATTGCGTTTCTGCATCATTTGATGGAGGAGGATCCACGCTGTTTCTATTAATGTTGTTATTGTTGTTATTTTCCTCGCTTCCATCATTGTTGCTATTTCTATCATTATTGTTTTTGATATTTTCCTCGTCGCATCTTGTAGTAGCCACCATAGCTGTAGTCGTAATACTAGTATTGCCATTCTTGTTCAAAAGGGACAATGCCTTTTTGGAAGCAAAGGAAGATGGATTCTTGTAAACATTGGAGGTAATGATGGTAGTTCTATCCGGTGAAGCGGCAACACTCGCATTGAATGTGTTCATGTTGCTATTGCTATTGCTGTTGCTATTGATATTGCTACTGTTGAATGTAGTACTGACTTTGCCATTAGCATTGCTATTGTTGAATATGGCAGTTCTCGCACCACCACCACCACCATTAATATTATGACTAGTGCTACTCAAATTGAATGGCTCTTCCCATTCCCCCCAACCGCTATCATCATCATCGTCATTATTGTCATTATTGTCAATAGTATTTTTTCTATTTCCATTTCTCTTTCTAAAATCTCCATAGACATGCATGTCATCTTCGTCAAGAGCATTGCTGTTATTGTTGCCATTAGTATCATCATGATACAACAACATTTCCACGCCCTCATTCCACGATAGGGATGTGAATACTGAGGATGATGCATTGGATATTGGTGATGATAATGGTCGTGCTGGTGGTGATGGTGGGGTCATTGTTGTTGCTGTTGTCATCATTGGATCATTGGAATCATTGATAGTATTACCCAAAGTGTTGCTGATGGTGGTGTTGTTGTTGTCGCTCCAATCTATAGAATTCCATTGAATTGATGAATCACTACTACTATTGGTGCCGTTTCCATTTCCAAAATTACTCTTGAATCGTGAATTCATTGTTGTTCGAGCAGCATTTGCATTTGCATTTTTCGTATTTGCATTATTATTATTATGTTGAAACCCATGAAATGGCTGTGCTGCTGCTGCTGCTGCTGTTGTTGTTGTTGGTATTGTTGTGGCATGACCAAATCCATCATCATCATCATGATCATCAATGCCAAATCCATCACGATTGCCACTGTAGCTACTATTGGTAGTAGCAGTAGTATCGGTAGTAAAGTCGAAATTAAAATTGTAATCTTCGGTGCTGGTGGAAGAAGACAAAGTTGCGTTGTTGTTATTGTTGTTATTGTTGTTATTGTTGTTGTTGTTGTTGATGGATGCAGATTTTGTGGTTCTTCTTCTTATTGATGTTTTTGTCGATGATGATGGTAGTGATAATGACTGTGGCGATTGCTGTTGTTTGAATTGAAGTTGAGATTGAGCCTCCTGACTGTGATTCCTTGGTCTTGATAAAGTGAATGATGATTGTTTGGATAATAATGATTGTTTTGGACTTTGCAATTGATTAGTTCTTGTTGGTGTATTATTGGCGGTGGCATGGAAGACATGATTATTGCGATTGCTAGATTGAAATAATAATGAGTGTGTTGATGAATACGGCGGTTTCATCTTTTCCGATTGGCCCAATTGCCGCAGTCGTTCCAATTGTCGTCTCGGTGGAGTCGAATGCGATTGCTGTGATTGACAATGAGATTGGGATTGTTTTATTTGTTGATTTGATGAATTTGATGATTGTTGCAGTTCCTGACGTCGTTGTTGTCGCTGAAGCTGCCTCGTTCGAACCTTTTCCATAACGAGCGATTTGCGATGATTGTGATTGCTCGACAGGTTGGACTGAATCGCCGTCGCTCGGCTATTGCTGCAGCTGTTGCTATTGCTGCAGCTGTTGGCGGCCGTGCTGCTCATGGTGCAATAATATTGTATGGATGGATGCCCTCGTTTCGATGTCAATGGTCGCTTATTTATTTATTATTGTTGCCTCCATACAATTGAAAATGGTACAATATTATCGTATCGTACTCTATTCCTTTATCTTGTTGCTAGTTGCTAATATCTAGTTGCATGCACCCATTGACTTATACTATTGTTTATTGTACTCAGATTAATTATTGCATCAGAAGCGGAGGCAAGAGGATGGATGTGCAATAGCGAGGTGGGAAGGAACCTGAAGGAATGCTCCTAAAATACAGATGAAATAATAAAATAATCGACAGATAGCTCTAGACGACCGACTGAGCGAGACCGACGACACGAAAGGGGGGGTGGCCATTGTGGATCGATGGAGAGACTTGCTTGCATGCTTGTGGTCTTTTTTCTTTGATCGCGAAACTCTTTTCTTCCGTTCAAACGTTTCAAATCGTGTAGTACATACGATGGTCAACACAACATCATATACAATAGAAAAATAATACATTTCGTATACTTTCATGAAGATATATATACCGAATGTCAATATTCGTTGATAAATGTTTGAATACTGTTTGAATTCAAAATTGCTACTTGTCGAGTGAGACGTTCAGAGTTTCTACGTTTATATATTACTTATGCCTTTACGACTCCTTGATTCTTGGGGAGGAATGGTTGGATTTTGGGAGGAATTCCGGTGGATGGAATCGTATTATTAAATTCTGTTGTACTATCTAGAGTACAAATGAATTTTTCGTGCAAAGTCACAGGAAAAATTATTGAGACTTCACTTTTTGGAATTTGGTCATAAAAAGTGGTTATTTG
>JALLAR010001304.1:0-20206 GCA_036939335.1 Conticribra guillardii
ATATTTTTCCGAAAAAAAGGGTCACAATGCCAAATTTGGAAAACAGGGGTGTGGGGTACGAAACGGTTTCCAAACTGTGATCACTACTTATTCCTAGCGTAGAAAAGTTTAAAAATCTTATGGGCCTCACTTACCATAACCGACCACGGGCGTACTATGATGTACCATCCACGCGACACTAGATAGTACATACTACTCATACTATCGTATCTAGATAATACTATCTACGATACACAATAATTAATATTATTGTATGTACCCTCTGAATTTCTTGGGGATCTGGAATCTGGAATCTGGAATCTGGAATCTGGAATCTTGCTCTTGCCAGCCGCCCACAGACACTTCATGCGATGACAACTGATGACACGTGTAAGCGAGCAATAACGAATTACTCTATTCATCAAACATCCTTCCGACCGACAGTAAAATATTAATGATGGCGGGTTGCAACTTGCAACTTGCAACTTGCAACTGCTGCACCACTAAATAATTAGAGAAACACTCACACAACAAGTAACTTCTTCATCTGAATCAAATAATAATCTCAAAAAAGGCGAACATCTAAAACAAGCCCATGAGCCCGGCCAGCCGAGACTCGCCCAAGCAATATTTCTTTGTGTGTATGGTCTTTCAAGTACTACCTAGATAACACCCCCCCTGTTAGAGCCATGTGTCGAACGTCCATTATGCACTCTTCATCATCGTCCGAAAACAATGAGCAATCTTGTAGACAATCGCTCTCGCGTTTGCCATCCGAAACAACCCATCTTCTCGCAGAATCTGCTGACAATATTACACAAAATCATTTGCACTGCGCCCGATGGTTCGACCCAATCAAACACATTTTTCAAAGGGGCTCAAATAATAACGTGCGTTGCAACCAAACAAACGAAAATAGCAATGACGATAACAATGTGAAATTAAACCAGAGCATCGAAAACAGCAATCCCAAAAAGGAAAAGAAAAATAGCTTCTTCGTCATTCTATTCGGACAAACAATCGCACTTGCCCTCGCTTCCGGTAACGCCGCGTCTTCGACATTGGAGAATAAATATCAAATATGCGTGCCCACCTTCCAAACTGGATTTGTTTATTTGTTCCTATCGTTTCATTTGGTGTACCTTTTTGTGAGACACAAACACAAACAGCAGATGATGCATCAAGAATGTAACGGCATCCTCAATAGTGACACGGAACTGATGCAGATGGAAGTGAATGATACTTGCAACACAGAAATGGCAGCTTTGGTACAAGTCCAACGTTGTGCGCCATCATTGTCTGACTTGCCGATATACACAAACGAAAAGCTTTCGGACAAATCAATGCATGATTTAAATTATCAAAAACGACAACAACCTCCTTCTTTGGCAACAGCGAAAAATCATCCTACACATTTTTTCCCATTTACAAGCGTTCCGCTTCATACGCCATGGTACAATTATCTCCTACTTGCAATTCTTGACGTCGAAGCAAACTACCTTGCCATGTTATCCTTCCAGCATACATCCCTCTCGTCGTCCATGTTGCTTACATCGCTTTCTGTGTTGTCGACTTTATCGTTGAGACATTTTGTATTTGGCGTTTGGAAAAGGACTGGTCAAACTAAAACGAGTCAGGGGGGGAAGAGGTTGATGGGAGTAATGATTTGTATTTTTGGAGGTTGCTTATGGCTTTGGGTAGATTTTAATAGAGAGGGACGATTAGTTGATCATTCTGCATCATACCAATTTGATGTGGATGGTAAGATGCACTATGGAGGTGTCACCCAAAATGACGTGGAGGAATTGCAGCATGAAATGCAACAATCGCAATCAAAAGAGAGCACATCCCATCGTCACATTTATGGAGACCTACTTGCACTCTCGGCAGCATTTCTTTACGGACTCAACGATGTTCTCGCCGAATATACTGTCAAGTCAAACAATGATAGAATTGAATACTTGGGAATGCTCGGTCTTTTCGGAACTTTAATTAGCTTCACTATTCAAGTGCCCCTATTAGAAAAAAATCGAGTTGTTGATCTGCTTTCAGATTTAACCAAGCACGACGGTAGTTCTTCGAATATAATGGGCATCGGTTTACATATGGCATGGTTCTTATTCATGCTTTGTTATTTCTACATTTCAATCACTGTATTCTTATCCAAGAATGATGCAACAATTTTGAATCTATCGTTGCAAACATGTCCGCTTTGGGCGGTGATATTGACAATGTGGGAAAATACAGAGAACGGGGTAGGCAGCTGGATTTTCCCTCCTCCGGCATTTTTTGCAGCCCTGGCTATGGTAGTGGTTGGGATGTATTTGTATGAGAGCCATTCAGAGAATGAGTGCGATAGATTAGATGTCCATTCTTATGCAGCTATGGATGAAGCTGAAAGTGCCAAACAGACGAAACTGATCCGGCTTCAGAACACATCGTATGCAATTGACTAAGTGAGCGTTAGAAATAAATATTGTGACGTTCACAATAGCCTGCACAAAAAGGAATGATGTATACAGAAAATAATAATCATCACTTTTTGTACAACAAAACTAAAGCATGATTTCAATTAGGATTGCTTTGCTCCAAAAAATACTCTCAGTTTACTAGTACCATACTTGAAATTCATTCTTGGTCCGATTGCGATTTTTCTAACATTGGTGCGTTTCTGAACACAAAACAATCATCTGATTAACTTTTTTAAATTATTGTGCATCATCATTATTATTTGCTCTCTACATGTCTGGAGCAGAAATAATCTGGAAGATGTCAAAATAATATTTTTTAAAGATTTTGTGGATGTCACGGAGTGGTTCAGCATTGTTACTACTAATTCCTTCGCACAATCCTTCGATCCACTAAGATTATTATTTTTTGACATCGCTAATCGATAATAATAAGATCATTGATCAGACACTCTGCAATTTCACCACACATGCATTCACGTCCGTCCGTTCGTTCATGGGATAGGTGGTAGAAATGACTCTCTACAGATAGCATTAGATTCTACAAACCGTTTCATAATACCAACCGCACAGAGATGTTTCGATTTGTGGCAAGGAAAGCATTGTCATCTGGTGAGAATATTTGTTCAGGTCGTTCAGCGCACGTGTCTGCGGATGATATCTGTCGTGGGCGAAGAATTCATACTTGGAATGAATCATTAACAAAATTCTTTTCGATGTCGCGTTCCTACTCTTTCGTTTCAGGTGAAAACACGCTCCGTGGAGCGTATCTGTCACATCCGCCAGCATCGAGAGTTGCGGTGTTTGTACCTACCAGAAGATCCCTAACCGGCGGGGCTGGTATTGGAAATGTGCACCACCAATTGATGCCTAGTGATGAGGAATATCTTTTTCGTCATGTTGCAAAACCAAAGACTGTGTCTGTGATTGGGTGAGACACATCATTCTTTTCTCCCTTAAATTTTCATCTTTGTCGTGATTGATTCATGCGTCGATTGACGACGTGATGAAATCAATTAGTGTCACAATACTGATTGTTTCTATTGATTGCATCTTTATCTTTTCTTTATTTTCAAGTGCGCCCATGACTTATGGGCAACCTTATGTTGGTACAGTACGTTTTATTATTCTATATCAATCAGGCAACTAATATCTTGATCGTTATTAACATATTAATCTATATCTTCTATCTTGCGCTAGGATTCAAGTCCCGCCCTCCTCCGCCAAGCAGGTCTGCTCAAAGATCTTTCCACCTTAGGTTGGAGAATTGAAGATTTGCCTGACCTCGACTTTGCAACAATCTGCGCCCAATCTAGAAAGTCGTCAAAATTATCCTCTCCAAATGCAAAGCACAGTCTTGAGGTAGGAGCTGGAAACGCCGTACTTGCGGACTTGGTCGAATCAAAACTCAGGTTGGGACGGTTCCCTCTCATCTTGGGTGGTGATCATTCTATTGGCATTGGGTCTTTAGCTGGTATTTTGCGTGCACGACCAGACACTGGTGTGATTTGGGTGGATGCCCATGCAGATTTAAATACTCCTACAGGTTCTGGAAGCGGAAACATGCATGGAATGCCTCTGGGTATAATGATGAAGGAGTTGGTTCCAGATAGAAGGGAAATCCCTGGTTTGGAATGGATGGAAGAGGTGTCTGCTGAGGGTGGTGCTCCGCCTCGATTGCCCCCGGACTCTCTTGTTTATGTTGGTCTACGGGATGTTGACAAAGATGAGAAACGGTTCATAAAAAAACTCGGAATAAAGGCGTTCACAATGTATGACATTGATCACCTAGGAATTGGACGTGTCATGGACCTGGCGTTAGAACATTTGATGCATAAGAATCCTGATCGACCTATTCACTTGTCATATGATATTGATGCTGTCGACCCATTGCATGCCCCTGCTACCGGGACTGCGGTGAGAGGAGGTTTGACATGGCGAGAAGCACACTTTGTGGCTGAGCATGTCATGAAGAGTGGATCGCTTGCTAGCGCAGAAATTGTGGAGTTGAACCCAACATTATCAGATGGTCAAGGTGCTAACGAAACTCTTGAATTAGGGCAAAAACTAGTTTGTGCTATGATGGGTGATGTGATAATGGATTGATAGATTCAGACAATGATAAGTAGTTAGGTGTAGGCTAAGTTTTTAAATGCATTCTTTAAAACAAAAATTGCAAGTGTTATTTTTTTGTTAAAACATCATTGTCAAGCTGACTGGAGGAATTAAATATTCCATCAGCATCGGGATGCACCTTTCTTCGTTTCCCGAAGTGGCGATTGTGGAATGGTTGACCGCTCAAAGACAAGGAGATCCGTGTTTTTGACCCACCAGAGGGCAAAAACATTGTATCAACCCCCACAATTCAGTATCGAGAACAAAAACAGCTCTCGCAAAAGATCTGAGCCTGCCATCCACCAATTGAAATGTGAACGCGAAAAAATCAAGCTTAAAGTCGAGAGAAATGTTGATTCGACCAATAGTTCTAGTAAATCATCGGCGTCGGAAGAAATATTCGCGAGCGAGTCTACTGAAAGGAGAAGCTCAAATGAAAACAAAACATGGATTAAATCAAACCAATTATATCGGGAAGCAACATCAAGAGGAAGTCAAACATCCACAAACGACTTGGGCGACTCCCCGGTCCAAGACCAACATGTTGCTCCAAATGTTAGGAGAGCAAGCATCATCCTAGGTGATTTGAGGGCTCTATATAACACAAAGAATGCAGATTCAAGTTGCATAAGTTTAACCAACGAGTCGCGTAATTCTTTCGCGAAAAGTTCTTGGGGTGTGCTTTTTCGTGACAAGATTCTTCCGGAATTGAGCATTGTTTGCCAGTGTCGAATGGAGCTGGAACAGAAGTACACAACTTTGCTGCAAAGAAAGAAATGGAAAACCTTGAGTGTATGTTTGTCATACTGGCGAAGTAACATCATTCGAGTGTTAAAAAGTGATTTATTTTCAAGCATTGAAAAGAACAATACGGCATTTTACCGCCAACGAAAGAAGAATGTGATCAAAGTATGGTCTCATATTGCTCTGGGGTTAAACTCTAAGAAAAAAATACTTGAGCGACGTCATGGAGGCATTGAGCGCGCAAGAGAATCTTTAACCGCAAGACTGGTTGAACGTAATGATGGCACCGGATTGATAACCCAAGAAATGATTCAAAGTGAAATTCGACGTATGATGAATGCCCAAATATCTTCCTGGTCACGTTGTTATTATCAAAGAGTGTATTTCAATATATGGAGGAATCATTTCCTTCCACATAAGGAGAAGATGTTGCTATCACATCGTACTTTTTGTAGAAAGAGATGTAGCGCAATACTCTCCAGCTGGATCAAATTGGTCGAACTGTCCAAGGCACACATCGATCATGCTGAGAATGCATTTCATCTTGATTACAGCCGCTATGCAGAAGCACTTGCATTCCACCGGCAAAAACTCGTCCCATTGATTTTCAAGAAATGGAGACGCTATTCTGTGGTTAATGCAAACTCGAAACGAATGAGGAGACGAGTACTATCCGGTTTTGCGAGATCGTATCTAGTTAATTGGCGATATATCAAGATTCAACACATACGCGCCAATATGAAATATGTTCGATTGCCATTCCAGTGTTGGCGGGAAATCATTAGTGCTCGGAAAAGTCATTTGAAAATATCGGAAAGACTAGTGTCTGTCTATGTGCGATCGAAAAATCGAAGGCTACTGTGGTCACTATTTCGTAGATGGAAGCATCAAGCTAGGTATGGTAAAGTCACTGCATTGTACACAAGGAATGAGTTGGCGTATGGGTGGCTTGAGCAGAAACACAAATGCGAACAACAATCTTCCATGATTGAAAGAATGAAGGAGAATGAGTCATCATTTGGTCAATTAAAATACAGAATCCAGGGTTTGGAGGAACAACTTATACTGTCTGAAACTGGTAGGAAGAAACTAGAACAAGATGTGCTGCGCTTGAATGCTTTGAATGAAAGTTTATCCCATCTTAACCCCCTTGCAGAGAGTTTGGAAGCTCTCTATCCCATTTTTATGCATAATAATAATGCATTATGACATAGTAGTCATTATTGAATGAAAATATTTTTGCCCACAGCACCTGTGAATAGCATGAATATTTGTAAAAGTAAAGGAGTGGAACATCAACAATCATAATATATTAAGCTTACATAGGTGGGAAATATCATATTTACTATTCAATAGTTTTTTACTCCGCTAGCACGGGAACATTAACGGCCTTCTTGGCCAACCTCATCACAGTGTCCCGGATGTGATGTGAATTCAAACCCGCCATTTCATACTGCTCATCTTGAGTAGCAGCCTCGAAATAAGCATCCGGCAATACCATAGGGCGGAATTTCAACTCTCCCTCGTCAAGAGCCCCATCCAATGACAGGAAGTGCAATACGTGATCACCGAATCCACCGATGCTTCCCTCTTCTACAGTTATGATAATTCCATTGTCATCAGCCAACTGTCTTATCATGTCCTCATCGAGTGGCTTCATGAACCGTGCATCGGCCACTGTGACAGCGAGATCGGGATTCTGCGCTTCTACTTCATCGGCAGCAACGAGGGCTTCTGAAAGGCGAGTTCCCAAGGTGAGGATAGCAACGCGGTTTTCTTTCAGGAGGCCACGGGATCCAGCACCAAGTTTTGAGTCCTTGCTTCCATTGGCGGGAGTGCTTCCCTCGCGGAGTGCATGGACTCCACCTGGTCGGCGGATGATACGTCCTTTTCCGATTTCAATTGGAGTGCCTTAGCAAAATTTGACAGGGGGGTGGGAAATTGAATGAAACTGTAAGTCAGTTTTTGCATTGATAAATCACATCAGAAAAATGGACACTCCTGCCATTTTCATCTCATTGTCAAGAACAAGTTCAACAATTGTGTTCCATATGAACTGGCGAAACTCACCCTTGGTAGGAATTTCATCATTTTCCAACTCATATCCAAATAAATTCTGCAATTTGTCTGCCCCGTATCCAACACCACGGGGATAACGCAACACAGTTGGTCCATCATCAAATCCAGCACACGTCATAACCATATTCCTCAACTCAATTTCATCACTAGGACTCATAATTGTCAAATTCGGAATGCACCCCAAATACGCCAAATCATAGCATCCGTGATGTGTCGGTCCATCATTACCCACCACACCTGCCCTATCCAAAATCATTCTCACAGGCAAATTCTGAATCGCCACATCATGAACCACCTGATCATATCCCCGTTGCATAAAGGTAGAATAGATGCAACAAAAGGGTTTCAACCCCTCGCATGCCATACCCGCCGCGAAAGTCACGGCATGCTGCTCTGCAATTCCCACATCAAAGGTACGCTTGGGGAACCTCCTTCCAAAGATATCCATGCCGGTACCTCCGGGCATGGCGGCGGTAATGCCCACCACGGTGCGATCTTCCGTCGCGGCGTCAATGAGGGAGTTGGCAAAAATGGAAGTTAGGGAGGGGGATGCCGCCTTGCCCTTGACTTGAATTCCAGTGCCAATGTCAAATTTGGCAACGCCGTGCATACGATCGCTCGCTGCCAATGCAGGGGGATATCCGTGCCCCTTCTCGGTCTTGATGTGCAACAAAACCGGTTTATTGGAGTCGCTATCCCTCAACTTCTCGAGAATGGGGACGAGATTGTCCAAATCATGTCCGTCAATGGGACCGACGTAGAAGAATCCCAATTCTTCAAAGATGGTTCCTCCCGTGACGAGTCCGCGGGCATACTCATCGATCCTCTTGTTGACTTCTTGAACATCCGAGGGAAATAATTTATTAAAGCTCTTGGCAAAGTCCCTAAAATCTTGGAAGGGCTTCGACACAATCAAATTGGACGTATACGCCGAAAGCTGACTCGCCGCAATGACACCTCCCGCGGTCGGCGTTCCTGTGGGCAAACTGACCTGTCCGTTGTCATTCAGCACCACAATCATGCGTGAATTGAGATATCCCGCACTGTTCATTGCCTCGTAGGCCATGCCTCCCGTAATGGCCCCATCGCCAATGACGGCAATGCAGTTGTTGCGACGTTTATTGAGCATGCTTTTCGCGACCGACATGCCCTGCGCGGCACTGATGGAGGTGGACGAATGGCCGGCCCCGAAGGAATCGTACTCGCTTTCTTTTCGTTTGCAAAATCCGGAAATGCCTCCGAGTTGTCGGAGGGTGGGAAAGCGGTCCCGTCGTCCCGTGAGCATTTTGTGGGGGTAGCACTGGTGGGCGACGTCCCAGATGATGTCATCTTCGGGCATGTCGAATACGTAGTGGAGGGCGACGGTGAGTTCGATGACGCCGAGGGAGGAGGAGAAGTGGCCTCCGGTTTTGGAGACGGCTTCGATGAGCTCCCATCGGAGTTCGTGAGCGAGTTGTTTGAGTTCTTTCAGGTCCAGTTTGTTCATGTCGTGGGGGTACTTGACGCTGTCGAGGATGGGTTTGGAGGCGGGGCCGCTGTAGGGCGGACCGCTGGGGGTGTCGTGGAGGCGGGTGGAGGATTGGTATTTCGAGGTGGCTGCTGTTCGCGGGGCGAGGGTTGTGAAGGCCGATGCGGACGGAGCCGCGGCTGCCAAAAGGACGGCCGCTATTGTGGATGATAAAAACTTCATGATTCAATTCAAATAAAGGAGAGGTTTCTTTGGGTGCAAATAGATTTTGTTGTTGTATGTTGCTTTATTATTTTGTCCAAGGTTGCCGGTGTTAATGTTGTCCTCGCGCGCGTCGTCCTTGTTAATTTTAATTGTTCTTGGCTTGCATCTACTTTTTCCCTTCAATCAACTCTCCGGCTTGAAACAGAATTCATTAATTATTTAATTATGGGCGTTAAGGCACAAACAGAAACAAAATATTCTTTTACAACCTGATTAGAACGCAAAATATCTTTAGTAGTGGGTGCAATGCATTGGTGGACGGAGTGTGTGCGTAGTGCGTGTGTGAATAGACGTCTTTGCGAGAATAAATAATATCTACCTTTGGTTTTTCAGTGCGTGTTGAGTGCATTGTGTTGTGGTGCGCTTGATGTCCGCTTCTGTCTAATCGCAATTCTTCTTTTTCGTCTACTAGATAGTACATAGAATCTACAACATAGCGATATGCATGTGTACATTCTGTGCAGTTTTTTTATTTCGGTGTGTGGGTAGATCGTTTGCTCCATTGTCATCAACTCTTTTCATCTCCACAAAGACAAAAAGAGAAGGATACTCCTTAAAGATATAACCTCCGACGCAATACTGACATCCACGTGCGCATCCTACGTACTAAGTAAGTGCGTACGACGCGGAGTCGGTATGAAATGTTGAAGTTTCATCGTGCGTACGACGGTCTGTCTATCGTGAGAGCAGAGAATTGACCTTCTCACGGTGACGGCCAGACCATAAAAAAATACCGTAAACGAAATCGAGACCGCGACAAAGCAAGGGGAAAAAGTGTACTTTGGAGATGAAAATGAAGCACAAGCAAACAATATTGTTTAATAAAAACATGAAAACCACTAAAATAACTTATTTGCAGTGTGGCCAATGCGTTTGATTCTGTTTGATATCTGTTCCAGTTATTTTATTAAATTGTCATTTTTTACTAGGTGTGAAGCCTAGCTTTTAATAAAACATAAATTAAAACCATATCACTCTTTCGAAAGACTTGAAACTAATTGGTGTAGCATGTTTGCATAGTCAAGAGTAAGTTTCAATGGTTTCGTTACAAAAAAGTGGCCCTTGTGCAGTTCAGTTCCGCCGCCGGAGTTTGCTTTTTTGCTAGGTTGTGCCGTGGGCGATTGCCGGGTCGAGTTCACCTGGAGTAAAAATTGATGATTTTGCAGTCTGTCTGTCACTGTGAGAAGGTCAATGCTGAACTTCTTTGGAAGTTCTCATCAGTCATCGTCCATCAGGAAATCTGTGGAACGAATCGCGGGAATGCCTCAGTAAACAATACTACTGGGTATCATGTGCTAAGTAGTAGAGTATGTATGTACTTTTTCACTTTTTATACAAAAAATAATAATCTTTTATACAAAAAATAATAATCTCGACCTGTTATCTTTTTCATAGTATTGTACAACATACCACCCTTTATGTACATACTCCTAATTCCTAATAACTAAATCTTTTACATATAGATTCCTATGTTGTATTTTTTTCATTTGCTATGTCATGGTTCTAAGAGGTTCTAGCTGTTCCATCTTTGCAAAAACATGAACATCAAAAGTTCTTTTTCATGCTGTTTGCGTTTGAGTTTGCTTCTGTTTGGAGTTTGGGGCATATTGTACTTGTTGTTGTATGCTTTGATCACATAGGGCAAGTAGTAGTAACGCCATAAACCCCAAAGATTGACTCCACATAGAAACTCATTAGTTCATAATATCGCCAATCACCTCTATTCAATCAGCTTCTACAGTTCAGCCGGAGCATTGATTGCAAAATGACTTTGTGGGAGCATCGATGTATCAATCGCTCATCATCTGTCCCTCGAGGAAAAATCTTTCGTGGGTACTTCAAAACCAAACGCTGTTGAAATTACATTTTTGATTCAGAACTGGCGCCGATATTACCTATGGATATTACCACTGGAGTTTGTAGGGAGGATAGGTTACATTATTTTTAATAGGTGAATTTGTTGGGTGTGGTGTTTTGATTTATATATTTTATGACTACTTTTCCCTTATTGTGTTTGTGCCAACATTCTTTCGGGAATTGCAGAAATTGACATTTTAAAGCTGACAGGGCAGAAGTGCTCAAACTCTTTGACTGTTAACATCTTAGTAACGGAGATTTTAGGGAGTAATTCACATTATTATTGGAGGAAGATAGAGTTTGGATAAGCTTGAAAAATGGGGAGTTTTGAGGATGAAAAAGTCAAAAAGGAAAAGAGCACATCCGAAGCTCACACACATTTTGCTGTCAGAGTTACAGATGGCAGTAAACTGCCCACATGTGTAACAAAGAATGGTCTAAAACACGTGAGTTGCTTTATTTATTTTCTCTGAGAAATATATTTTTCATTTCATAATCATCATAATCTTTGCCTTTTTTGCATTACAGGTTATTCATGCGTAGGTTGTTGAGAAAGATGACACCAGAAAGGATATAGTTTCCATTGGCCTAGCATGCTCTGAATGTTTCTCAGGCCCAAGACTTGCAGAACTTTTAAAGAAGGGATTTGAATATGAAAATCAAGTCATGCTGGATTTGATTTCAGGAAAGCCAGCTGCGCCATTGTCCATCCATACATCAGGAGGAGTTCCTATGCACTTTTCTGAATTCATTTCAGCGATCGAGCCTCATCTACTATGACTATGATAAGCCTGTGAAACCCTGGACTGGTGTCTTTCACTTCAACTTGAAGGAGCATCGGCGGTATGGGTGGGGATTGATATGCTGTTGCAACTGTGCAACTGGTTAAAGGCAACACCAAATGCAAGTTAGTCACAGTAGGCACCAAATCATATCATGAGCCGCCACCCACGTCATTTGGATTGAGTTGTCCTTTGTTTACTAAGCTTGAACAAATTATGTATCCTGTACCAGCTGCAGGCAAAGAATTCAACAAAGAGGCTTTGTTAATACAGTTCCAAGAGTTTTTTAAAAATACAGTGAAGACATTGGTGTTCTCCTCATTGAACCTCAATTTGACTCAATGGGGGTCTTTACAAGTGGGCCTTCCTTGGCCAAAAGACCTTGCTATGACATATGTCAAGATGGCAGAAGAGCGTGGAATACTGGTTTTGTCAGATGAAATAATGTGTGGACTTGGTCGTCATGGACAAGGGAAAATGTTTTTATCAGAGGCACGGGAGCTTCATGCTGACGCAATAGCATTTGGCAAGGCAATTGGTGGAGGCGTTTTCCCTCTTTTGGGTGCTGTGATCAAGGTATGAACTCAACCATACAATAAAAATGCATCCTCTATGCAGATACAGCCTTCTCATGGTACTTTTGAACTCCCTTTCTCTACAGACAGGCGGATCATTACTTGGAGCGAATGGAAGGACGGTCATGCAATCACATACATTCGTGGGATCATCCGTGCGCGCACTCATGACTGGAACCGATGTATTGAATAGTCTTCCTCTGTGGTTTAACTCCATAAAAAAACTTGGAGATGAGATGAAAGTGATTTTCTGCCATCTTGAACTTGAAAAGGTTTGTAATGGTCTCATCAAGACTCAAGCTCAAGGCCAAGGTCTCATGTAGGGTGCTCTCGTGAGCAGAAAGGGTATTCACAAAGATGATTCTGTCCGCGAAAATACAATTTCATACCTCAGAAAGAATCTTGAGCAAGTTGAAGTGTTGCCATATTTCGTGCCAGTAGGAGGGTTTATGGTTTCGCCTGTCATAGATCATATTGATGTTGGTACACTATACGATATAGCAGAGAAAATGGAAGAGGCGCTTCTTCTCACCGTTCAAGAAGTTAGCTGGGTGCAACCTGATATGCCCAAGCTAGAAGTAGAGATTAGAGTCACACTGCAACTTGACAAAGAATTCTTTGCATCGGAAGTCAAGAAGCAGTGCCTTTACCAGTTGCATTTTTCGAGGACATGCAAATCTTGTGGTGACTTTGTGCATCCGTCAGTGAGGAGGTGTTTCTCGACAGGGTTAATTGAGCTTCAATCTTTGTCATTTTCAGAGTGACGAGTGGGGTAATATTATATGGGAGAGGATTAGTCGATTGGGAATGTTTGAACGGTAGTCACAGGGGCACCTGCATTTGTTAATGCCGGTGTAATTATTTAGTAGGGGAAATTTTATTTTCAATTGTCAAGTTTGACGACGATCCATTAAAAAGTGTGCTCTATTTCTTCTGATTTCGCCACTGCATTGAATGATTAAAGGTAAGTTCTAAGTAGTATGTTCTTTCACTTTTTATACAACTATTCTCGATAGGTTATCTTTTTCATCACACGTAATGGAAATATATGCTTTACGTTTTCTCAAGCACAAAAATAATGATCAAGTACACAACTTTACAATTATTCAAATAATAGAGACTGGCCTCAATTTAAGTGCTCAAGGCGACTACCGAGTTCACGATTCCTAGCCTTTAGGAGGCTGATGCGTTTTCACACTTTTATGATTAAGTAATAAGATTGACTCGAATTGTCTCTAATTATCCTAAACGAAAAATCAAATTGTACTCCAAGTAAGAAATCACATGAACGATGAGCAAGTACTCAATATTTGTAAAACACAATTAACGTTCTTAATTCTCCCAACAGCCACCCCCAAAAGAAAAAAAATACATCGAAGGCCTTAAATAATTGCTAACACGACCTTCTAACACTAGAATGAGTGCAAATCAGAAGTAAGCATTCATTTTTTGATGAAATGTGTATTTAATTCGTAACATTATTGCGTTTTTTGTTGATGATCAACATGTCCCCATATTTATTGAATTTAATCCTAAACGAGGCAACACGTTGAATTTTTGCATTCCGCATAAAAAGTGGATTATTTCTTTTCGTCTTCCTCTGCCTGATCATCAACAGCTTCCCTCACCACCACTCCCATACTTCTCGCTGACCCCACCACACTCTTAGCTACGCCCTCCAAAGGCAAATGCCACCTCATCTCATCCTTCTGCTTCAGCCTCGCAATCTCATACACCGCCTCTGGAGTAATATATCCACTTGGTCTTTCAATACTCGGTTGAGCCGGGCCCTTCTCCATTCCTGCAGCCTTCAATATCAAATAACTCGTGGGTGGACTGCGCACATCGAATTTGAACGATCGGTCCGAAAAGGCAGAGAGTTGGACACCGACGGGAGTGCCTTTTTCGTACATGTTTTCGGACTTTTCATTGAATTGTTTGCAGAATTCGGCCATGTTGATTCCGAGGGGTCCGAGGGCTTGACCGATGGCAGGGCCGGGGCGGGCGGAGCCGGAGGGGACGCGGAGTTTGACGTGTCGAAGGAAGGACATTTTGTGTGATTCACGGTTACTTTTGTACTATGGTTAATTAATAGTTAGCAGTGCTAGAGAAATGGGGCTATGCCTGACAAGGTGTGATTGCTTTCGTGTTGATTGAGTTGGGGACAGAGGATTATGGTGGTGGGCTTGAAATAATATGAAATTATTTGAGCGATTTGTGTGATGGTCGTTAAAATCTATTATTGAAAAAGTAGAACGCTCACAAAACACATATGAAATTCAATATTTCGCACGAGCTCGAAAGTAAATAAACAATATGCCATCGGCAAACATCGTGACATCGGACCTGCTAACGAAGTCTACGCAATCTCCTTACTACTGCCACTGCCACCGCCGACGTCCGTTCCGCGACGACACAACAATCCATCGTACACCCCAATACACCCACATCAAACAAACAGTGAAATCAAAATGGGTCTGACCGCCATGCTCATTGGAGGCATCTCCGGGACCGGAATGAATATGATGAACAATGCGTTGCAAAAGGTTCCTCTATCGAGAAGTGAGTGTGTATCGGCTGTGTGCTATGTCTATTTGCGTGTCTAGTACATCATGTGTAGTGCCACGTAGTTTCGTATGAGGGCATTGCGGCAATTATTTAATTTGATTGGTGCGTGTTGCATGTGATGGGAGGCTGACGATGCGACGGCGAGGGTGGTGTCGATAATCAGTGAATTAAAAGCTTGGGTATCACGAGGGGTCTTCAAAATCACGCGGTTCGTTTAAACGCGATTTTAATTTATTGAAGACAATGTTGATCCGGGGTGATAGGGGTGGGTGGGGGTGGGATGAGCTGTGTGGCGTGTTTGTTACTTGAAATCCTTTGGAGACGCCTGATGGTCCGAATTTCAAGCCGAGGTCGGCCGCGTGCATCCCGAAAATTAGTGGAGGGAATGGAGGGAGTGCGCTGATTTTCACTTGCCGTTAACAAGTCGAGATTTCCATTAATTGGTTTTTGTTGCGTTGTCGTGGGATATCAAGCTTTTCGAACAATTTTTCTTGCGTTCTTTAATTATCGATTTTCTGTCCATTTACTCACTGTGCTGTGGATTTCTTCCCGCATTGAAACATCCACAAACAGAGCCTTGGCTTCACGTGGGATACTTCTTCGTCGGAGCCTTTATCGGCCAAAAGTGGGTACAGCTCGAAGCTGATTTAGTCTCTGACATTAATGAGATTCGCGCGGATAAGGGTTTGCCTATCTTGGTGGGTACCCAAGGGTGGATTAAGTACGGGAAGCCTGAGAGTCCTAGGTTGTAAAATAGCGTGTGGGGAAAAGGAAGGGTTATTGAAATTCATGATAGAGGAACATGCAATAGTTGAATTGTCTGCTGATGGATGTCAGGTGAATAGTTGCTCTGGTATTGGATTGTTGAGGGGGGCATGTAATAGGAAGTTCTAGTCTTTCTGGTAAATTTTACCAGAAACGGCGTACACTAGTAGTTGTTGATAAGAGAAGGTTTAAGATCGCAAATAGTATTTCAGTACTGTGAACATGATTTGATCTGATATTTATTGAACATTCAGCATTGAATACAAAGAAGGGAATACATGCAATTTCTGTAACCATCAGACAGCGCGCAACAAAACTTCGGCACTATGGTGCCTATAATTTGAAATATTTTCATATTCCAGAATTTCAGTGCAGTAGGGTGTCAATTTTCTAACCATACTGCAATGACGTAATTGAGACAATTGTGCAAATGTCATCTATATTTTATGACTCCGCACTTTCCTACTCCGGCGATACATCAATATCTCTGCGAATGGGCCAATATTACACAGTAGCAAAACGCGCTTGCTTACAAACGCCATTCCTCTTCTGGAATATACGAAAATTCAGTAGAAGGCACACAAGAAGACGTGCGGTAATCAAGGAAATTACCAAAGAAAACATCGTCTTGTAAAAAATACATTGTATTTATTTTTTCTGTTCACTTTCCTTTTTCGACGATCCAGCTGCAAGGATTGGCGACATATTATTTACCCCGACATGTGCAGCCTTGCGAGCTAACTTCCAATATTTTTCAGTTTCCTCCGGGGATGTTGCACGCAAACATTGCTCCAATTTTACAACACTTCGTACAATGTTGTAAGCAAATACTGCGTCCACTTCAGATATGAAAACACCAATGTAACAGGAGCTTCCGGCATAGTAAAGTTGCGCTTGCTGATGAAAGAAATATAAATTTATTCAATATTATTTGTAATTGAAACATGATTGAAATTATATAGGACAAGGCAGTAATCATAAAAGAAACTTACCCATTTGCCAGAGGGTCTCATAGTTATTCCACGTATATACTCAGATCTCAGATGGGACTTGCTTTCCTCCGGTAGTTTTAGCAAATGATTCCTTTGCATGACAAATGGTGCTGCATTAGCAATTGCCAATTCATCACAGCTTTGAAACACAGCACTTGTTCTTTCCTTTTCTACCCATATTGAGGTTTTACTCCTTATAGTTGTTTTATTGACTCTTTGGTATTTTGTTCTGACTGCCTTATTTTTCTTAGCCACTGCAAATTCATGACTCTTTTCAAAGACTTGAGTATTTTTTGCTTGTTTCATTGGACCAATAGTAATGCAGCAGTAATTTGGATAACAAACAGTACAAGTCAAAGAAGGGAGATGTTCATGATGAGGTGCATAGAAATGCGCTTCTCGTTGATTTTGGTAGTAATTCATTTGTTGTTCTCGATGGTGATTAGAATACTTTTGATGGTGGTTGTAATAATTTTGATGCTGGTTGAGCACATGATTCTTTCCATAATTGGACGTGATGTTTTGGCCTGCAGCTTTCACATATACAGTAAGATTAGTCTTTGGTGATGGCTGGTCATGAGATACTCGCGAAGGGCTGTCCTTGAGGAAAGATTGAGGGGTGTCAAGAAATTTTTTGATTGCACTGTTGTCTCCTAACATTACTTTTTGTCTGCTGTTCATCGTTCATACTTGTTGAGCTGCTGCTGGTCACGGGGGGCTGGACTGACGGCGTGGACGACGAGTCATTCTCACGTCTAAATGTTAGAACGAGCAAAATATTAGGCAAGGCATTACTAAAAACAATAAGGATCATTAATGCATTTTTTGTAGCACTCACTTTTAATTCACTCCTGCCATACAATCAATAACACTATGGATACAACCAAATTAAAATCAAAGGACGAGGGATCGATCTTGAATTCTTTGAACAATTTGAGTGGGACAAAACGTACAGAAGGCATGGCAGAATCAACGTTTCCAGTTACTTTCTCAACTTCTCTCTCGCTCCTGCAAATATAATATTATGATGATGAAGGTGGTTTTGTACAGATGATAAATAATTATTATCCCTGGTTGCTTTTTTCATTTGTGTGTTTTTGTTTTATGATCGTCATTGGCTGGTGGCTTGCCTTGCTCGCTTGGGCTGGGAGCTGGGAGCTGCTGCATGCATGCAGCAGGCGGGCTTCAGCCAAATCAAGACTACCCTAATTGTTGGTGAAAACATATTAGCTTTTTGAAAGTGTATTTTAGGTAAAGAAATTTGAAGATATTAGTACATATTAGGGGAACGATGGTATTACATATTAGGGTATTACATAGAGTATCGTATATTGTATATCGTACCTTACAATCTCATTGAAAAAGGCAACAGTATTAAATTTCAAAATAGATTGTTGTTTATTTGAGTCAGCTATCACCTCTTGAATAAACTAGCTTAATACTAACATGTGTGTAGAATTTGATTTTGTAGGAATCTTTCAAAAGAATGATGGTCGACTATCATTCTTTTTGAACAATTCCTATGTAATCTAGTACCATAATGGCTACATACGGTGATTTTTGTCTGTGACTTTTTCAATCAGACCGAAAGGTATTATGTGAAAGCTGTTGTAGAGATACGTTCTTTTGCTTCGTCATGCATGACTACTTATGAGTGACTGTTGACTGACTCATTATTAGTCTGGAGTATGGATGACAGGCAACTTTCACGGACTGTCTGTCAATTACACACATCCGACATCCGTCACCAGAAAGTTAATTTACATATTAAATTTCATAGCGTATTAGGTGCCAAAATATTCATAATTAACATATTAGGTAAGAGATGGCATTACTATGCTTTCACCAACAATCAGGGTACAATAAGCTAATTATGTCTGGCTATCAGTGGATTATGGAGCTTCTAGAATGATTTTTTTTCTCTGTTTTGAATACTGGAATCCATTCCTTTGTTGAAAAAATCTTATATTGGAAACCTGAATTTTTTCCATGGTCGTGGTTGTTGTAATTGATACAGTGTTACCAGGCAATAGGTAACACACGCAATAGGTAACAATTTTGGGATCAGACAAAATTCAATTCCTATGTTGCTAATGGTACTAATTGTAGATTCACAATTAGTAACACCACGCAATAGGTAACATCTGAAGACCCCGACATAGCATGTTACCTATTCCATGGTAGTGGTAGCACTGTATCCAAAAACGGTATGTTTGGTGACATCATCATTCATTTGACGATGAATCAATTTGAATATTGCTCCGATGGTAAATCATACTGGATCCTATGTAGTCAAATCCGAAAATATGAAACGTTCAAATCATTTACTTTTTTGGCGTAGAGCAAAGTTGGAATTGAGGTATCTTGATGGAAACTATATAAACTCAAAATTCTGGCCCTGCTACGCCACTATTCACTCACTGGAAAATGGCGTAACAGAGCTGGAATTTTGAGTTTATATAGTTTCCATCAAGATACCTCGCCTGCAAAATCGTGCGCATCTACTGAAAATCAGACATACAGTGCAATACCTCTCATGGATCATGGAGGGGAAGAGTGTTATACCCAGTATTGCTTACTGAGGCATTCCCAGAATTTATTCCGCAGATTACCTGATATGCGAACTTTCGAAGAAATTCAGCATTGTGGGAAAGTTCTTGTAAGAACTTCATCGCCAAAGTCTGACCGTTGGCCAGCACATCAAACATCAAAGATCATGCCGACAGCATGCCAATAGATAATAGATGCCAGATGCCAATGCATACTGCATTGGCCAAAGCCTTTACTTTTAATGTTCTAAAACTAATCATATCTGTCTGTCTGTCTGTGTCTGTGTCTTTGTCTGTGGGTATGTATTTCCCACGTAGTTTTCTACGATAGTTACACGTCATAATTTTCAATGGGTTCTCATCCTGTAAGAAGTTTCATTTCGAAGGATTTTAAAAATGTAACTTACATTATTTTTTGATCGTAAGTTTCAATCTCATTATTAATTTCTGGAGAAGTCACGGAAATTCAAATACGTACTCAGCTAACTATGTTAAAAATTGATTGAAGGAAGTTTCATATTTGTTAAAAAGTGTAACAAACGACATCCTACCTTTGCAACTTACAACGCCACGCCCCGCCCCGATTCTGAAAAGAAGAAACTTCGAAGAATGTATCGCAAAGCACTAGACATGTGTAAGCGTGGCTAGTAATATTTATTTTACCATTTCATTAATCATTCTGCCACTAACTACCGAGGTGCATCACTATAATTTGGGCTCATTGAAAAGCACACAAGGATTTTAAATTTCGAAATAGAGAATGTGGACTTACATACAATTATAGATGGTACATAAACTGGACTTGCCATTGGGTTATGGTATTAGTATTAAGTACCGCTGACTTTGACTTGCTCAAGGGAATTACTTATAACAAAAAATAGACCGGTGGTGGTAATTGTGTCTTTTTGGATGTGGGCAGGAGCCTTGTGGGAGAAGTTGCAGTCGAATGTTGTTGTTGTTGTTGTTGTTGTTGTTGTTGTTGTTGTTGTTGTTGTTGTTGT